>QGED01000012.1:0-33430 GCA_004367475.1 Fusarium camptoceras
CCTCCATCCCCTCCATCCCCTCCATCCCGAAGCCGGTCAATTCCATCCATCCATCAGTCAATCAATTCATTCGATCTCGACCCCCCTTCAGCTTATCAGCCATCCTTTTTCCTTTTATTACTATTCTGTTTCCTTGGCTCTGGTTCTGTTTATGGCTTATCCAAGTGAAATCATCCTCCTCACTGTCGGATCGCTTGCTTATCTCAACAACTGTCAAATCCCCCCTATCATCAATACTTAAACCAACTGACCAGGTACACCCGGCTATCTCCCGCCCAATCTTGATCGGTCCCTGCGTATCTACAATACCTTGCCCTCTATCTTTCGTCATCACCATCCAATCTCTTTTTGTCTTCGGCCTCCCGGAACTCACAGGGCCTTGCCGACGTCTGCATCGTATCAACCAATACAACCATTACTGAAGCATTTTAACTTACTGATCGCGTCCCTCCGGAACGGCACCAAGCTCCGGCGATCATCAATCACCGACTTCCTTCCGTCCAAACCCAATCGCCCACCTTCATCCAATCCCCCCTTTCCCTCAATCACCAGATTCCTGGTATTATTATCTTTTCGGCTGTCGCGACCAACTTCAATACCGTACATCACCATCCCTACCGCTGCCCGTCTGTCGCATTACTCTCTGTGTCGCGACAACTGTCACCTTTCGACCACGGCCCACCAAGACTCCACGCTGACGCAATCTGTTCCCTCGACAACTCACTCAATCAGTCAGTCGCATCACGCATTTGCGTCTCAGCGCATCAACACCACGGCCTTTATCGCGAACTCAGAGGTCTGTTCCTTTTCAAGCCTTCAAGATGAAGGTAAGCCACTTCCGAGCCCGCCATACTTATATGCTTTCTTCATATACTCACCTGCGCATTACAGTATCTACCAGTACAAGACTTCGAGGCGGTGACGAGCACGCTCAACTTCAACACCCCCGACTGCAACGTGACAGGTGGTTGCGATCTCTACACGACGAAAGCATCAGGTTCCGACAAGAAGCTTTACAAAAACATCGATAACGACCTCAACTCCCAACATGAAGCTCTCCTAAAACTAGGCGCCAGCCTCTCACCACCTGAACGCGCTCACATGCTGGCCACATCACCAAGCATGCAAATGTTCTCGCACTCGAGCGCTTTTGGCCCGCTGTCCGAACTCTCAAGTCGTAAGACGTTTGCATACCTTATCGCGACGTTAAACGCAAGCCACCCGCACTACGACTTTTCCCACGTACTCCGACCCAACGATTTCAAACGTGAGCGAAACCTACGTCGTGTCATGATCAACCTTGATTCCATTCTCCAGAACGTGAGGCCGAATTTTGAGCCTAAATCCTTGGGGTCATCACTGGGTAGCGAGACAACTTCGATCTGGGGCCCCCAGTGCTGGTCATTGATCGACAAGGAGATGCACCTTAATGAGTGTACTATCTTTAGCTATCACCCTGACAATGACCCTTTTGAGGAAGATGAGAGTGCAATCTGGGCATCGCATTACTTCTTCTTCAACCGTACACTGAAGCGAGTCGCTTATCTCTATGTTCGCGTTGTGCCAGTCATTTCATCTCACAGCCCAACTCTCCGGCCCACAAATCTTGCAAGGAACCACAGTAACCAACAGCTTGAGTCAGCTGGTGCACAAAAGCGCGCCAACTACTGGCTCGGTGACCAAAATGCGGAGTTGGTACCATTTCATGAAGATGATGAGGAGCTCAACGACGATGGCCTCTTCTGGAACCGCGGAGAAAACGGGGATCTTGTCGCTTACTCGGATGACGAGTTCGAAGATGATATCGACGACATGGACATGCTTGACAGGAGCCCTGACAGATTCATGAGCGAAGATGTTGCAGGCCGCATGGAAATCTAAAGCGCGAAATGGCTGGCTCAAGCGTTCTTGATCGTTGAAACTGACTATCATCATCTTCACTCAACACTGCTTTCTGTGCACTTTTTCCAACATTCAACACTGCCCCGAACTCAAGCACTCGATGACAACGAATCGAGACGACAGAGGCACCCAACAAACAACTATTGCTTCACCTTTATGTTTATGATTTCTAGCATTAAGTTATTTCCTTTTAGCACGTCACTTACGAGTATGAAAGCGTGAGGCCCGGGTAGGCTTCTGGTCGGTGAGAGCGGCTAAGATCCGCGACATGAGGCGTTTCCGGGGATCGCATTTCAACCTGCTTTTTTTCCTGGTGATGAAGGCACGCGTCATTATTGCTTTATTGGGCGTTTCGTTTCTCGTATCCTGTTTATCAATATTTCTTCCGCCGGGTTGGTCATGCTGCTTTACTTTGTTTGGACTACCGCCTAATATGGCTATGCCCCGGTATATCATGAGGCTCTTGGGATTAGGATCTCGGTTGGTAAGGTTGAGAGTCTGGTCGGCACTGGAGTCATGGTAAATGTGGATGGGACGACTCTTATGGTGACGATGTACATGACTGGTAGGGGGTGTTATGGGCTAGTCAGGCTGGTCTTTGCTTTGACACGATAATGCAAATTTATGATTTCAGTTGCCTGCGTCCCGATGATTCTTGGCCCTAGATAGCTGCCAAAATAATACTTTTGAGACACATATGACTTCATCCAACTGAGGCTGGACTATCAACGTAATATTGCTGCCACCAGATAGTTATAAGGTCAAGATCCAATATCAGGGGGTATTCTAACAGATCTGTACGGAATATAATCAGGACTGACAAATCTGGGGCCTGTTCTACTGAGATAATTGCTCAGGCATTTAATTTCTGTTTTGCCTAACGTCATCACACCTTGGTCTAAATGTGACCCGTCTGAGTGCCGTGGTATCAATATGGGTGGCAGTCGAGTCCGGTACATTGCCCACAAGACCGGTCGTAGAAGAGTGCCCCTCTATCACTTGGCTTGATTCCCAATGACTCCATTGGAGCTTTGTAAAGACTACAGGATCTGCCAAATTGCTCAGCCCGCCAGCCGAATGTCTCACAGCTCTCATCCTTTATGCATAACTGGGCACATATCTCAACACTTCCTTGATCCAGATATACTGTTCGATATGCTTGTGTGTTGACGGAGAACGATTGGATGCCGCCACACAAATCGGATTTCGTTGTTGGCACAGAACACGATGGTGCATACTCAGCAACATAGATGTCATCAACAGCAACCAGACGGGGGTTGGAACCGGTATTTACTCTTATAAAAGCATACAGGTTGTCGCCTTGTGCGCCTCTAATGATTGTGCTTTGTTGTCTGTACACAAACGGAGAACCCTTGGGCACGATGATCTTTTCTCTTGAGGCGTGACCGTACATTCGTGTGGCGATTATGAAGTTAAAGTCCCAATCTTCATCGGGATCAGAGACTGCCGCAAATGTGAACCATACTTGGTACTTCTTGGTCGGATCAAGAGACATGGGCCTCCACATATCACTTCCAAGTGTAGATCCCGGTCCCCCACTGAGGAGTCTTACGATGCGTTAGTTAAGAACCAGATCTGGGTTCGACGTTCATGTGGCTCACTTACGCAAATTGATTGCCAATGTGAGCTCGTGGTACTCTCTCAGACATGCTGCTCTCCTTTTGAAAGGGTACGGCCACACCAGCAAATTGCCCCATGTAGTCCCATCTATCAGGGCCAGTATTATCCCCTTCGAAACTTGGATCATTGAGAGAAATTGAATAGACAGGGCACGATACTGCAGTTGTGGAAGTCCAGAGACTTTCTGTTGTGGTCGTGATTTCGGGTGTAAACACTGTTGTAGACGCCGTCGTAGTGGCGTCTGTTGAGGCTGTGATGTATGTTGTCACAGTTGTTTCGGTAGTATCATAGAATTCTGTGGAACTTGATTGGGTTTGTATGGTTGTGTAGGTGGTTGTATCGGTTGTTGTTGTCTGCTGGGCAGATGTGGTAAGATCAGTAGATGTCGTGGTTTCGAAATAAGCAGAGCTAGAGGCTGATATAGGTGCAACAGTTGATGTAGAGACATCAGTCGAAGAGATATCAGTCGAAGAGATATCAGTCGAAGAAGAGATGTCAGACGATGTAGAGACTTTAGTTGAAGAAGATTCGTTGATGGAGGTGGTGATAGTGCCAGTTGTCGTGCTTGAATCACCAAATGTTGTGATATCGACTGAGAGAACAGTAGTGAAGCTACTTGGGAAGACTGAAGCCTTGATAATAACAATACCGGAAGAAACTGTTGAGACTCTCACGGCTGTAGTGTCTGAAGTAGTTGGACTGGAGGTCGGTATCTGATACGAAGGCGTCGCTGAAGATTCACTGATACCAGAGGACGGCACAGTCTCGGTAAGCCGACTAGAGCTTAAAGTATCAGTTAAGGAGAAGGTATTAGCATCATCTCCGGAAGATGTGAAGTAGCTGACTGAGGACGAAGTGGCAGGTGAGTCTCCTGATGTCAATATTAAGAACGATGTAGGGTTGGGACGCGGCTTGCACTTCCCAGCATCCACAACCCACAAGGTTGATGCCGTCACCACAATGGCAAATAATTTCGAAGATATCATATTGGCATTTATTCACAAACGGTTCAGTTCCTTCATTATAGCTATGGGGGTATCAAGTCCCTTTTTAACTCCACCACCAAGGCCATCTCTTGCAAGTAAAGCAATATATGGGTCTTTTCTAGCGCATTATTCTTTTTCTTCTAAAGCCTTCAGCTGATGGGTCTAGCAGGGGATTGTTGGAGATATAATGAAATTTTGATAATACTTTTGCATGTCTAGTGTAATGAAATATTGACAGACCTCGAGCTGGTAGTTAGCTGCAAATGTATTTCTACGCTGAAAATGGCATAACGTGCTGCTACAATCAATAGTCGTAATCTGAAGATGGGTCTGTTAGTTCTAGGCTCTCATAGCCGAGACCTTGACTCCCTACAAGGCCTGTAAGCCGCAGACAAAGAATTATATGAGCTTGCCAGCCATAGATTGTGTACGGACTAGCTTGAGCTCAAAATAAAATAAAATACAGAAATGGAGGTTTCACTACCTACCTATTCAAGGATCACATACATACCTAGGTAGGTACTTAGTAAGCACATAGATATCAGTAACCCAAGAGCACCTACTTCCAGTCCTCATTTCATTCCCAATGGACCTGTACATTAATATATGAATCTACATTACGGAAGTCAACTCGGCTAGATTATTCATTTTCTTATCCAGGTTGAAGTTTAAGGTCTCGGACAATGGATGGCTCAAGCGTAAAGGGTTCATTTCTTATCTCTTATCAGTAATCTTGGCGCACGATGATTGGCCAATCACAGTCCTCCATCTTTACTCGTCGCGGGGCCTGCTCAACTCTCCCAAATTTTTTCCTGCTATCAATTATCTTGTCTCGTCTTCAGCTTCAACTCAACCGAAGTCATCACAAAATAATCGCACGACGGCGCTTTTTTGACATAGACTGCTCACACATTAAAGCAGTGCAAGCCAGCTCTGCTTAACCCATTTATACTAGAGCATGGCCGCTCAGACGTCGCCATCGCTTACTTCCACCTCGCATACCTTGACTGCCGCGCCGCCTGTAATGGCTGCTCACGATTCTCTCACAAACAGCCATGTTTTGGCGCTTCTCGAAACCCTCGCCGATGGCAAGCGACATAACTTCCTCCAGCCAACTGCTTCTATCCCGACCGATTCCCTCAACCTCGTCAAGCACACCCTCGAAGGCTTTGCTTCGCAAGTCGGCGATGAGCAGCAGGAAAGGTTAAAGGAGAATCGCAAGCGCAAGAGAGGCGCTGCTTCAAGCGAAGATGTTCTCAAGATGCGCAAGGTTTACATCGACGGATTCGAAACGGGACAGGTTTGGCAACAGGCCAAGAGGATCATTGGTGGCGTCCTGAAGTACTCTGAGGAGGCCCTTACTGATATGGAGGAGCGCAAAGAAGTTGCCGTCAATGGCGCTGACGCACCAGACTCCAAGACACTTGAGTTTGGAGAGGACGGCTTTGAGGTGGGCTCCGATGACGAGGAAGAGGACGAGGACGAGAGCGACCAAGATTTGTCTGGGGAAGAGGACGAAGAACAAATATCAGGAGACGAATCACTTGAGGACGGACAAGAAAATGATTGGGAAGACGATGAGGAAGAGGCGTTCGAGGAAGGAAGGGATGACTACCAGGAGGACGATGAGGAGGAAGATCAAGAAGACGGACCTGTGGAAGAGTATGAGGAGGATCCTGATGGTCTCAACGATGGTTTCTTCTCTCTAGACGACTTCAACCGACAATCACAATACTTTGAGGAGCAGGATGCAAAGGGAGATCCATACACAGACCAAGCAAGCGACGACGAGGAAATCAACTGGGACGCCGATCCTTTGGCTCCCCCCTCCAAGGCTGGCTCAAAGTCTAAAAAGGCCAAACCTGTTGAGGATGACGAAGATAGCGATGACGAGGGTGGGCCCACGTTTGGTGATATGGATCTCTATGCGCCAGAAGGTGCAAGCGACGACGAGGGTATGGACATGGACGATGTGGACGATGAGGAAAACGATCTCAATGCCAACGAGGTCTATTACAAGGATTTCTTTGCACCACCAGCCAAGAAGTTTAAGGGTGGCAAGCCAAGAAAGTCGGTTAAGTTCCAAGCTGAGAAGCCCGACGATGCCGATGTTGAGAGAGCTATGGCCGATGTCCGAAGGGACCTCTTCGACGACGATTCGGAAGAAGAGGACTCTGACGATGCACTCTCTGACGCCTCTGCTGGAGATCCCAAGTCACGAAAGTCAGCTCATGAGAGGAGGCAGGCCAAGCTTGCAGAGGAGATTCGCAAACTTGAGGCTGCCTCTGTCGCCAAGCGGGAGTGGGCACTCTCTGGTGAAGCTGCTGCCGTTGATCGTCCTATGAATTCGCTGCTCGAGGAGGACCTTGACTTTGAGCACGTCGGCAAGCCTGTACCCGTCATCACCCCTGAGGTCAGCGAAAGCATCGAGGACCTGATCAAGCGCCGTATTCTAGCGCAGGAGTTTGACGAGGTTATCAAGCGCCGTCCTGATACAGAGGGCGCGGCTTCAGGCACACGCCGTGGTCTTATCGAGCTTGATGATAGCAAGGCCACCAAGGGTCTGGCCGAAATTTATGAAGAGGAGCATGTCAAGAACAACAACCCAGATAGCTACGTCAGCCAGTCTGACGAGAAGCTACAGAAGGAAGAGAAGGAGGTCGAGACAATGTGGAAGGATGTCTGCGCCCGTCTTGACGCGCTCAGCTCATGGCACTACAAGCCCAAGCCCGCAGCTCCCTCACTATCGGTCGTTGCCGACGTTGCGACCATCGCTATGGAAGATGCTCAACCCACAACGGCACAGGGCGTTACTGGCGAGAGTAGCCGCATGGCTCCCCAGGAAGTATACAAGGCTGGCTCCACAGACAATGCCGCCAACGGCGAAGTTGTTACCAAGGCAGGTCTGCCTGTTGCACGCCAGGAGATGTCACGAGAAGACAAGGCCCGCCGCCGCCGTCGCGAGAAGGAGCGCGTGCGCAAGGCTGGTGGTGTCGATGGCGACAAGGTCGTCAGCAAGCGTGCCAAGATGCAGCGCGATGCTGTCGCCGACCTCAAGAAGGGCGGTGTCAAGGTTATCAACCGCAAGGGAGAGATTACCGACGTGGATGGCAAGAAGGCGAAGAACGCCAAGGTTGTTTCAAGTGGAAACTACAAGCTGTAAGAGAGAGGAGTTGTTCCTTTTTTCTGTTTGGGTAAGGGATAGGGTGTCAAAAGTAACGAAGGGGTGTTTGCATGGTTTGCGAGCGATTCATAATAGAAACGCACTTTCATATTTGACGTATGTCGATGTATCTTAACTACTTTCCTTGGTGATAATCGAGACAAGTTTCGAGGCTTCAATACTCTTCAAATCAAGTGATGATATCACGTAGCTGTCTAACTGTCAGCGTTGAGCTTACTCTGACAACCCTCCCATATATTTACACAAGATGAGAACAGATCCTACGTGCAACTTTTTCATCATGAACAACCTTGTGTTGTTTTTCTTTGTACCCTTTTGTGGCAGACTTGTTGACGTCGGACTTGTTGGCACTAAATGCAGACGCAATCATAGGTTCGTTACGGCATCACAACTAAAGCCAAGCATTCTTGCTTCTTTTTTTCATATGTAAACAAAACCATTAGCCAGTTGGCCCGAAGAGTATCCCACTCCGCTCACTTTGCGAATGCCTATCTTTCGTAAATACCATTATCCCAGTGCAACCTTCTTGATTAATCGTACATGCATATTCTTCCCATCCCTCATCGACCGAGAAGGACGCTGACCCAAACTCCATTCATGATTTTCTTTTTGTTCTGTAATAGACACCTTGGTAGTACATTTTGCGGCTGCGTCTAGGCTTCCACCTTGGCCTTCTTCGCCTCGGCGTCTTCAGCCGGTTCCTCGGCCTTTCGCTTGCCGTTAGCATCAGCTTCTGGCACAGGTGCGGGGGCAGCTTCTGTGGTAGACTCGTCTTTGCCCTTCTTGCGGACCAGATTGCTGAGATCTGTGGCGGTCTTGGTGGCCTCCTCAACCCTAGCCTTGGTCTCGGCAGCGGATTCGCCAATGGCAGCACCAAGAATACCACCAATGGGTGCGTCGCCGCCCAGGATATCCTTGGCATCAATAGGATCGTTGCGCAGGTCGACAAGCTACTCTGGTTAGCAGATAAACTCTTGATAATACAGGATGGTTAAGTTGTACTCACGCGTTGTTCCATGTCGCTTATGACTTCCTTCATCTCCTGAATAGACTTTCGTGCCAACTCGTTGTCCTCGGGAGATGCCATAGTAGCTAGCTCCACCTCCTTATTTTGCAGCTTCAGCTTGAAGCTCTTGATGGCAAGTTCCATCTCCTTGACAGCTTCGTCGCGCAGACTTTGGTCCATCTCCTCTCGCTTGGCGTTCGCGCCATCGTCGTCGGCTGTGGTGACGGAAGCAAATTCCAGAGCTAGGGATAGCTTGTAATGAGCCTCGGCAATAATCTCAGACTCTTCGGGGTATAGCTCGAGCTTGTACTTGAGCGATGTTCGGCCATCTTCGATGGCATTAGGATAGCTAATACCATGTTAGAATTAGGGGTGGGATAATTTTCAAATCGGGTTTGCTCGTACCGTTCATTCTCCAGAGAGATCTCAGAGAGAGCATCGTGAGTGTCAGCAAGGCGCTCCTTCACATGTCGGACAGTAGGGGAGTCGCCCTCTGCAGCTTCCTTGCCCTTTCCACTCTCCTCCTGCTCCTCCTTTTCGAGAGATTCCAGTCGCTTCACGTAACAGACTCGGGCAAGATCAAGAATCTCGAAAGCGGTAGCCAAATCATCGTCTTCCTCCTCCTCCTCTTCGTCTTCAGCGTTCTAAAAGAATAGTCAGCATGCCCGGTAGAGATCAACGCTTCATCATCAATTCATACCTCTTCATCGTCTGATTCGTCGAAATTCTCGTCGCCAGTGAACTGGAACAGGGGTTTCTTATCTCCCTTGATGTCTTCCGACTTCTTTTCTCCTTCCTTTCGCTCGGCGACAATGCCAACACCCTCTTGGGTCACCTTCTCGGCCTCTGTTTGCGCGACCTTCTTGACCTTGGTCTCGGTGTTCTTCTTCTTCTTCTCAGGAGCGGCGGTGCCTCCAAGAACATCGCTCTTGCTCTGGCCAACCTTGAACAAACTGCGGCCATAGTGGAAAAGAATTTCGGCATTGTCGGGTGATGTTTCCCCGTTGAGCTCAGCTTGAAGGATGCTGGCTCTGGAGAAGACCTCAGCGGCCTCTTCGTAGTTCTTGTGGGCATACAAGGCAGCGCCCTTTGCGGACAGATCGGCAAGGGTGACCTTCTTACTGTTGGGGTCTTGATCGTTTGCAATGAGGAAATCAGTGTTGGGTGTGTCAACGTTGGGAGTGCCGACAGCAGGTGTGATAGTAGCAGACTCTACTTGCTCGGTGACATTCGCAACTTCGTCAGCAGGAGCTACGACGGAATCATTGGAGGTGGCATCAGGCTGCTCAGGCGCCTTGGCCACCTCATCCACAAGAGGCGCAGTCTGCTCTGTAACGTCGGACATTGCGACTCAGTTGAAGTGAATTAGGTTAGATGTGTGAGTAAGTGGAATGATTCGGGTACAGAGTTTGATGGGAGGTTCGAGGAATTGTTGGATGTATGATGAAGTTGATGTTTTTCGTAAGGAAAAAAGATGCGATCCAGGGTGGAGAGTTTGCGACAGTCAAAAGATGAGACGGGCGACCCAGCAACGGCAACCTGGTGATAGTTAGGGATGGATAGAGGTATGACGCGCCAAGCTGCTGATGGACGGGGTTATGCTGACGCGTTTGATTGGTTATTGGTGGCGTCAGACAGTTCGGCTCAGTGGGCGGAATCTTCCTAGTGAACTTCAAGCTCCAAGCTCAGGGCACCTCATGCAGGGGCGAGACAAGCTCGGGGCCTAGATACACTTGTGATACAGCTCCCGTCGATTTACCCTGTAGACAACCATATGAAAAGCTGTGTAAACAACGTCTTATTCTCCCGAGCATTATAGAAGCTGGTTGAGTAATGTTTGTTCAGGAACCAACAAATTTCTTTTCTCTAATCCGTTTTTAACTACCGTCTTTTTGTTGATGAAGTTTAATAGCCAATTCAATGCTTCTGACTCTAGTTCAGCTACGACAATGGGTCTCTACCGACATGAGTGGTCACAGATATAAATGGAACGGGATAAGATGAAGCTATGTTGATACATAATCTATATGACACCCTAACACCAGCGAATCAAGATGTTGAGAAATCAATTGAGACGTATTATAGCGAGGTAGCTTGGATCTGTATCACAGCTTGAGGAGCCTGACCCCGCGTCTACGTTAATTGACTTGTCGCGTTGCATCGTGGCTTCCTGGCACGAGCTGAGCGCGAGGTCATGTGCCCTTGACTTATCTTGAGCATCGTTATTGGTTCCTTAGCAAGCCATGATCAGGCAACAACAGCCTCTGACGAAATATCGTTCAAAGAAATGGCACAGGAGACAAAGAAAAGAGAGCACTCGATATGTCGGTCACGGACAGCATCGAGTATAAATGGAACAGGTTGGCAGCTGTGAGACTGAAGAGGACAAGAACCTCATATCCACTCAAGACCAACCTACGCAATGTGCGACGAATTCGTCCAGGTACTTTCGAACCTTTCATCCCGGCATGCATGCTTCAGCTGACATTTTCTAAGGAAGCCCTTGGCCAGATATGTTGGCTCGAAATCCCTGTTCAGAATGTATCTCGGGCAAAGAACTTCTACACTGAGCTTTTTGAATGGCAATTCAACTCAGAACCCCAAAATCTTGTAGGGAACGGCGTGAAGAGTATGCACTTTTTTATTAAAGGCAAAACTCTGCACGGAGCCTTTCTCGAACACGATGAGGCATATCATGTCATCAACCATGATTCTGCCCGGCCAGGTGCCATGCCACTTCTCCCAACCCTTTGCGTCCTGGACTGCCAAGAGACTCTGGATAGGGCCAATGCGATTGGTGGCAAGACTGCCATGTAAGTGTGTCCATTATTGTCCCATGATAAGAAGAAATGCCCAAAGAATTGCAAACAAGATCTAATGGTGTGTCAAGTCCCAAGACGGAAATCGGGGGCGATATGGGTTTCTTTGCCCGAGTTATCGATCCGGAGGGAAATATGATCGGTCTCTGGTCCAACAAATGATTGTTATCGGATCGAGCTGGAACCTCTCAAGGCGGCACACGATGATGAGGATACGAGGCATGATGCCATCCATTGTCTTTATGGGTCGTCGGGATACGCTTTCAGAGTCTTTTTTCTTTCTCTCTTTCCTTCTTTCTTTTTTGTTTTGAGACAGCTACATGGAACATTACTTAACATGTCCGAACGGTGGAACAACCACAGAAAAAACAAAAACAATGTTGACTGCTTCTTCGGCGAAACTGTTGTCGCTGACCAATACCGTGTTACGTAGCGAAAAAGCCAAGCAACCTAGGCCATGCCTTGAGACGTGGTCTGTCACTGTCCCGTCAATCATTGGTCGAAAAAGGATTGACAGGAAGCTCGTATAAAGGCTAATTAGCAAATAAATGTAAAGTTTGCGATGAATCCACTAGACGCCGCGGTTTGCGGCACTGGGCCAAGACGTGTAGGAATCTGGCGATAGCTCATTCGTGGACTAACTAGTTGGTTAGTTGGATGACAGGCAATTCGACAACCCATGCTTCAACTTAGGTAAAGATATGGGGTTGGCAAAGCTTGCCGAATGACGAAACACGATAGAGCATGGAAAATCATGTCACGTAATCTATCTGTAACAAATGCCCCGGATACTTTGACTTCCGATACATATGTACCTCTATTGATATTGATGCTTGATACATAAATGTTTGTCTCTACATTCAGTACTTGACCTGGAGAGAAACATAATACACTGCAATATCGAGTCAAATCTCGCTCATTATTGAAAAGATGACGGCATTGACGCGATTAAGATGCTGACCACGGATGAGAGAATCGGCAATTGCTTGAGTGGTTGGTTGCTTGGTGATACAACGTATGGTTGTCCCAATACGACGGAACTTTGGCCACATTGGGGATTTTCCGCTTGGAGAAGGTTGCCAAGCGACATTTGAATTCTGGAAAAAATACATGCGGTAGAACAAAACGATACATCAGTGCAGTAGCGTTCAAGGTAGTATCTGCGAGTTCGTTCTGTATCTTCGGCATCTCCCGTTGGGCTTTGAAGAGACCTCGCAAGACATCCACCGATTTGAGATGGAGGCTACAAGGTTATCCACCAAGAGGAGAGCGAGAACAGAGCAAGCATCCATGGCCGGAACCAACGGGATATCTTGTCCGTCCATTGACTGCTTGCTGTCAAGAAATGCCTCCGCATCAGAGATCCCGCGATACTGGAACCTCACTCAACCAGGTACGGCAATATCACGCGAGGCTAATAAGCAAAACTCGCCCTGTATTTCGCTCATGTACGATAATGATTGGGCCCTGAGGGTTGAGTTTGAATGTGTCTAGACGCTTTGAACGCGATTGCAACTGCGATTGCAACTGCGATTGCAACTGCGACTGCAACTGCAACTGCAACTGCAACTGTAACCATTAAGACCGTTTGCTTCAGGATTCAAACAACTATACACAGTAAGCTGGAAATTCTTCGGGCATGGCCTTGAAACATAACAGCACTGGAGAGAACAAGGGAGTAATTAGGACTCGAAACAACCGCCAGCCGAATTCAAAGAAAGTTAAAGCATGCATGCAGGACAGAAGCTGCGGGGACTATCATGATAATACATGATTGGCGGGTTATTGAGACTGTAATATTTCCGTCTATAAGAGGCCGTGGAGAATAATAAGTCCAGAGCTTCGACCCTTGAGGATCTTTCTCCCCCACCCCCATTCAACCAGCCCAGTCAGCCTTTGGATATTGACTGTTAGTGCAGTTCAACGTTTTTGCGTGTTAGAGCATCACCTGGAAGCAAAGACGAGATATCGTTCGTTGATGGAGTTTTTTTGACCCCCAAATTATCTGCCTACTGTGGTCTAATCGCGACAGTAGTGTCCTTTTGTGGTAGTAATGGATGCGTGGGACATGAAGCGGCCGCTTTCTTAGGGGCTGAAGAAGATGATGACGACGGAAGACGACCTGTTACAGCATGAAATGATACGGTAACTTGAGATGAGAGGCTGATCCGTAGTCTAGACTGAGGTATGTTACCTCATACGAAACAACGATGTTACCGGCTCGTCGTTGACCGTTGAAGGGTTGACGTTGACCCCAAACAACCCCCACGATAAACATCTGGTAGCCCAAAGATAGCCCATCATCCTGGCATTAGCTGCAGCCAATATTATAGAAAATGCTATAACACAATAAAAAGTTTCTTGAATGTAATCTCTTTTTGTTTATCAATTACTGCGACGGTGATATATATCCGATCAGCATATCATAGTACAACTAGATAAGATACCACACTTGAATGTGTTGGTTAGTAACTCACATGCCCCAGACTACCTACCTACCTACAGTACAGTACACCTAGGTACCTACTAAGGTATTTAACTAGTCTAGAGGATCATCAGACTCGCTCGTTTGGTGGTGGAATTATTCTCCAACTTGGGCCGTCCGCCTTGATTCTGCCCCTTCCACCAACGACAAGATCGTCTTCCAATACACATCCCGGTCGCAGCCAGTCTCGTTGATCCTCCTGGAATCCCAGTCCTTCCCAGTTCGTCAGCTCCATCAGCCCCATCAAGTATCGTCAGGGATCTCGTCCCTTGTTTCGCTCCGGCCGCACCTAATCTGAATCTGCTCAGACAATATTCCATCCGGTCAAATATTCATCGTTTGGCACTTTTAAGCTAAAGCCATTTGACTGACTGACTGGTCTGATCTTTGCTCTGTTTTGTTTTGCTTTACTTTACTTCATTCGTCTTCTTCTCCTTACGAATCCTTCCTCCTGCAAACCTGCGCCCTAGGTAGTAGACGAGGCACAGTACTTGTTTTAGTAGGTACCTTGGTTACATCTACCTGTCGCATTCTTTTTATAATAGGCAAGTGCAGTACTGCTTTATTTTATCTCTCTCCAACAAACCCCAACCAAGATTTTGCCTTGTTCTCTTTCACTTCCTCGTCCTTTATCCGTCTTCACATTTACCCCATACTTTGGAGTCATCCCCACAAGGGTCCGCATTCGACACGCGCGCAATTCATACTTCATTGCCACTGACTACAACACCGACCACGGATCTCATCTTTTGTTATACTTTTAATCCTAACTTCGGTCTCAAGATTACCTGCTCTTATTCTCCTGACCTGGAAATACATCTGGAAACTATTTCGCTTCGGTACCCGCGATTCAATCTCATATCTTTTTCTTTCTTTTTCTTTTTGGCGGCAACAACGGGCTGGAACTACTTGCGCCGGGATACAACCTCATACTACCGAACGACGACGAAAACGACCAGCTCAGCTGGTATATCCTGCAAGACGATACCGTCATTACGACCGAGATCGAATTTCGCTAGCGCTCCGAAGGCGCACGCTCTGGATGGTAGCGCAATTGAGTTGGTTACCAGCACTGGAAAGAGATTCAGCGCACTCGCCTTGAACTGCGACAAGAGGGAAAGAGCTTAAGAGGTGGAAGCAGGTGTCGCACCGACAGTAAATCACACAAGATGGCTGCCGTCCAATCGATGTTAGCGGAATCGCTTCCCGCACCAACGCCCACAATTGCCTTGAATGGCTCTACCGATCCTACCGCCATGCAAATCGACGAAGCGAGCTCGAGCCCAGCGATGATTAGCGAGAGCAACATTGGAAGCACACCAACAAGAGGAGACAGCAGGATTGTGGTAATTGTGTTTGGACCTGGGCAAGAAAATATCGTATCGGTCTTCGCAGAGGTTCTTGGAACACAATGTCGGATACGGAATGCGTTTGAGAAGATCTCGGCCGACGATTCTGGTTTCGTCGTGGGAGTTGCAGCAGGCGAGGCAACAGGAGATATTGCTGCAAGAAATCAAGATCTCGTCGTTGCCATAAATACTCACTGTGTGAATCTAGGGATGCCCCCCAACATCCACCTCTCTACCAATTGCGACTACGAATTCCTCTATACCGATTCGCCCTACCTGCGTCGCGACCTAGCCAGGTTCATCTCTTTTACCCTGGGCCAAACCAACTATCATGAAGCTCTTATGACAAAGCACAGAACATATTTCATCTCTACCACATTCCCAGACGTACGCGCTGCTCTGCCTAATATCGATATCTTGACGGTGGGCGCAGACGCGGTTGAGATCCGGGTTGACTTGCTGCGAGAACCACTCAGCGATGGAAGTTACTCGGAAATCCCCAGCCTAAGCTATGTCGGTGAACAACTTATGCTACTTCGCCAGCGAACCGAACTCCCTATCATTTTCACAACCCGATGTATCAAAGAGAACGGAAGGTTTCCAATGGACAAACCCGAATTGTACTACGAGTACCTCTACCGCGCTATTCAGTGGGGGGTAGAATACATTGACGTGGAACTGTGGCTCCCCGAAGAGATACGAAAGAAGCTTTATGCGCAGCGAGGTAACTCTCGCATTATGTCGGCATTCCACGACTTTTCAGGATCATTTCGATGGCCATCGGCGTACGCTCAGGAAGTGTTTGAGAGGTCCCTACCCTACGCCGATATCATCAAGATGATTGCTATCATCAACGAACACAATGAAAACTTCGAACTTGAGTATTTCCGCTCCAAAATGCGCGCCGAGCACCCCAACGCACCACCCTTCTCTGCTGTAAATATGGGCGAAGTTGGCCAGTTCTCGAGAACTCTCAACCCCGTCTTTACGCCCATCACCCATCCACTTCTTCCTCTCATAGCTGCTCCTGGCCAGCTGAGCGCGGCTGAGATCAATGCAGCCTTATCTCTTCTAGGACAGCTCCCGAGAAAGCGTATATATGGCATCACCAGTACATCTTCCCGAAGCGCCACGCCGCAAGCCCCTTTCTACGAGAAGTGCATCAACGAACTGGGTCTTCCCCACCAATTCGCGGTCGTCGAAAGGCATCCAAACAACCCAAGAAGTATAGAAGCGTGGTGCAACCAGAAACACTTCGGAGGCGCCTATCTGAACCCAGGCTTACCACATCAAACTTTAACGAAGACCAGCTCCTTTTTCGCTGGTCTGAATGGGGGCAACGGCCCAATCCTGACAGAGGCTGCTCGTGTAACTGGAGTTGTAGATACCATCGTGGTCCAGTCTGGAACGCCGTCCAGGTCATCTTCACCAGGTTCAATGCCATCAAGTCCGCGCCACCGACAGAACGACTCGGTCGAGTTCAGCAGCCAGTCTGGCCTTGGATTAACCACTTCTCTTGTATTCGACAATGCTGGATGGAAAGGAATCCTCAGTACACTCACCCGCGATCTAGCTCCCTCCGCGTATTTCGGTCGCTCGGCTGTCGTTATGGCTTCGTCTTCGGATGACGCAGCCCCCGTTTTCTTCGCAATGAGAGCACTGAAAGTATCCAAGATCTATACAGTTGGCTTTCGCACACCAACGACACTCGCTCGAAACGCACCTCCGATCGAACCCTTTATCAGCCTCGAGAGTCTGCAACGTGCTCGATCGGTGGGAGACGACAGTGCGCCTTTCGTCATAGTCTCAGCTCTCGGTTCGGATAAGAGCCATCTGGTTGGCATGTTGCTGCGAGCATTTGGAAGCGTTGGACCAAAGGGAACGATAAATACGAAAAAGGTCTTTCTTGATCTAGCTGATGGAGCTGGAAGGAGGAGCTCTGACCCGGGCCTAGTTGCCGAGAAGAATGGGTTTGCCGCTTATGGCGCGGACGATGTTGCCGCCTTCACAACGGTTGAAAGTCTACGGCTACTGGTTGGGCAAAATGTGCCTTACAGCTTTGTTAGACTGGCAAGTGGAAGTCATCGATATGGCGCTTGAGTCAGACTATCCATTCACAACGACCAGTGACAAGGCATTGGGACCCCTTCTCTACCACAGAGAGGAGCCATAAACTCAAGTCTTGCCCATAGCCGTCAACGTCATCCAAGATGGGAGCACCTACGAGAACAGGCTAGATACCCGGCACGCTCCCCGGTTTAAGGGGGGCAACGATGCCCAAGAAACCGCCAGAATCAGCCGAGTAGAGAAACAGGGAACAATTCCCGGCAAGCCCGCGGCAAACGTCCCTGGCGCCAAGCGCCGACTATCATCAAGACTGGTTCGAAAAGCCCTTGTGGCAGTTGCCAACACCGAAATCCTTGGCGATGTCAAACCTATCGCTGCCTGCGCCCTGGCGACAGGAGACAGAGAATGAGACCAACCAGCTTAGGCGATTATTCTGAGCGAAGGCAACAGTGACATCCAGATGAATGTCGATCTGGTGCGCGGAAGACCCTGGCGAGCAGGCACAGGGCCGATACAGAGTGGGCTTGTTGTAACGGTTACGGCGTGACGCTTCGTCACCACCAATCTAGGCCTGTTGGCCTCCACAGCCAGGAGCTTGTAGGTTGATTTCTTCCGTCAACGACCTGCCAGATCTGTGGTCCCCATTTCACTGTGGGCTATAAGCATCTAAGTATAGACAAGCCCTTGTAAGATTTACATTGTTATGATCATGATCGGTGTATACGAGAACCAGTGGCTTGGAAGTCCCCTATATGTCAGCCGAATATTACTTGAACGCTTCTGGCAACTAGAGCCGAAGCTTGAATTGATGATAATACCTAAGCTCTTTTTCCTTTTCCTGTGACTCCATCTCGAAGTCAATATCTGGCAATTCGTATGACCTATTCTTGGGACACTTGGTGATCTTCATTCTACTTCTGGTGATCCCCCCAGAGAACAGCCACCGTCACGGAGATACCCTCACTGGAGTTCAATGCAAGCTCGCCCAACTATTGTATACTTGCCATAACCATTGTCAGGTCGCCCGCCAACCCACAACAAAAGGCCAAGCTGTAGCTTAGCCAGATTCCCGTGAACCCTTGTCCACACCCCTCTGCAAAGAACTGTCCAGACCCCATGTGAGATAGGCTTAGACGCTGTGCGAGGGACCAGGGCGCCTGTTCAGGGTGTCTTGCACCCTGATCCATGACTGTGACCGCTTGCAACGTTGTCGGCATTACTAACTGTCTGTACATATGTCTCCGACTCCCCAGATTGTCTTAGACCTGCAGCATCTTTTTACTTTTGGCGGTAAAACTCGGATATCGATCGTGGTATTAGGGATAGGGTAACCGAGTTTGAACGTTTCCACATGAGACACTATGACGAGATAAAGGGTTGGGCTCTCTAGGCGGCTCATACAAGATGTCTTACGTTAGAGAGATAAAAGGATGTTTCCTGTTGGCCAGGGTTGGGATAATTACTTTCGCTCGTTTCGAAGGACCCTGCAAACCATAGATATTGAGGAGAACTCAAAACCCAAGCCAAGGATTCGCTTTTTCACGTATCAGCTGATTTCTAATTCTCAAATGACGCATTGTAGAGAGAGAATTTTTGTTTAATAGTGTAAAGTGGACACCAAATTGCACGTATTTTTGAGGCCCATGGTGCATCATTGAATAAAATACCTAACGTCAGTTATGGTAACTACGGAAGAGCTTGAGCACGATTCGGCCCTAATAAAGTAGGAGAATCATGTGCGAAGCTTAGTGGATGCCCTTATGTGAGTGTCTGTACAATAGGCAGTATTACGTAGCTATGTATGTATGTCGAAGGGATGAGAGGGATCAGAGATGGGATGAACGAAACAACACCATGCTCCCCCCGGGTTTAGCAAGCTCGGATGATTACGAGAGGATCCTCGCAGGTGTCTCGACAGGGGCACCAGTCAAGTCGTAACACCTCACACGTCGCCAGCACTGTACTGTGCCGGTTTGTTTGCCACTGATGATTGTGGGCAAAGGCATACTTTCTCAATATGAGCCACTCTGCAGCTTTCTTCGAACAAAGGAAGGTGCTAACGCAGCACGGCAAGAAAGCCGGACACATGTGGGCTCGTAAAAGCAAACAACTCCGTTATGGAACTAGACTCATAGGCGATACGCCTGAGAACAGGACCAATGTCGAAGTGTGTCACGACAAGTTCAAAGGCCAAAGACCCGTCCGTTGTGCTAGAAAGGCGTAGTAGCGGAAGCCAGTATCCGGATCGATACGTCAAGATTGAGATCAAATTAAGTGATTCAAGGGGCGAGTGGAGATGTGATTTTAGCGATATGGTGCATATCGTACTCCGGCACGAAAACAAGCGTAAGCGCCTTTGTAAGAAGCATGGGAGATGCATGCAAGCGCAACTGTTGATCTCCCAGCGGCTCCTCTTGGTCCTCTGGGTCGAACTGGTCATGAGCCACATATGTACGAATCCACATGGGGTATCCAGATCAGAAACATAGTCAGGGCCAAGAAATACACTTAATAGCCTTATAGGCTACGGAGAGGTCCATTATCGATCTGCCTTGATCCTGGCGAGTTGCATAGTACCGCATATATTCAGTCAGATACAGTCAAATAGCGATGGCGAAGAGTTCCTATGCTCCTCTTTGGTCCAGCAAAGCTAGAGTGTCCTGAGACGGTAGGTAGATAGTGGAATCACCTTCTGGATCAGTTTCCAACGTCTTCTCCAGAATCCAACACTCACCAGAATCAAGCGACTGCAACTCTAACTGCCGTGCTGAGAGATCCTGACAGCGGTAGGTACCTGGATTTTGTCTGAAGTAAGCTGGAGAACCTCCACAAGCTGGTGGAGAATGAGACCACTCAGTGTGAGTTTATGACCCGTATATGTCCTGGGGTCGATATCTACTTCTATGTAGGTTAGCTGGCATGAGAGGTGCTAGAGAAAGTGGCAATGAGCTTGACGCGAATTTGGAAGATGCACTCGAACCGATACTAAGCATAGCTTGAGCTCTGAAATTAATTTCTCCAGTCAGACTGGAAAGTAAATATGAACTGGAATCGTCGGGCGGTTGTTAACGTGGAATGTTCCGAGTCTAATGTGCCACAAAATTTTCATCCCATCTTGTTTGTCTTGGCACACAGGGATATATTGCCCAGGAAAGCTAGGTGTTCGATAAAATCTCAGTCGAAATGTGAAAAAAAGATGCGAATTCGAACGAGTATTGGCGCCGAGACATGGTTGATACAAATTATGTCGAAGAGTACGATGTGACAAATGCG
Source organism: Fusarium camptoceras (assembly GCA_004367475.1). NCBI lineage: Eukaryota > Fungi > Ascomycota > Sordariomycetes > Hypocreales > Nectriaceae > Fusarium > Fusarium camptoceras. Next base: position 20,713 of record QGED01000012.1, read on the forward strand.
CTTTTGGCTACCTAGCCAGCGCTTGTGATGCACCTCCATATCTTGCATCTGTTGCTCCAAGATGCGCTGCTCCATGAACCGAGAATTTCATCATCAGATATCCAGACCGCCATTAGAGTTAATTCGCCGAGTCAGATAAGGGTCGACCAGCAATCCAACATCAAGACTTGAGTATGACAGAATGCATCATACGATGAATAGTCAGCTCGTAGTCATCAATTTGTGTGTAGCTGATAGGTCATGACTTTAGATCTCAGACGATGAGCCAGAGGCGGCTGGTTTCATGTTTAGGTGAATCACTCGACTTGTCCTTTGAGTGCGTGAGTTGCTGCTGGCTGGACAAGGGCAGATTCAGACAGTTCTGGTAGTCGCAGAGTGAAAATGGCTCGATAACAGAGACAATACGCACCGTGTACAAACCAGGCACCTGGGGTAAAGTGGAGGACCACACCTAGGAGAGGAGTCGAAGAAGGGTAACGAAGCCAGCATTGGTAGACCTTCTGGAAGACGATAGCTTGGTCTTTGGCTAAACTGACAGCCGTCCGTGGGTACTTCGCAAGCCGGGGACTTGTTGGGTTTAGCCTACTCTTCCATCTTTAATGCGTAAAGCGTCGCCTCGGCATTGAAGATGTGACACTGTGATGCATTGGCCAGCCTTAATTCTGAAGATTGTTTTGCACAGCGCCGTAATATCAGATGTGCTGTACGGATACCTCGACGAGACGAGGGACAGGGCCTGGTATCGAGGCGAGGCCTAGTGTAACAGCTAAAGCCACTTGAACGTGAGTTGACAAGGTCCCTAGCAGATTCATGGTAAACTCCAGGGGTTCGAAACGGACTCGAGGCCTAATAAGGGGAATAAGTCCGATACTGAGGACTGTTAAAAAAGCACGCACCAAGCGCCGATACTAACCACGGTGTTAGCCTCAAGATGACTTTCAACTTGTCCCTGAAAAGGACCAGCATACCTAGGTACGGATACTGTAGATAGTAAAGTGATGGAACGACCTAGTCCGGGCTTAGAATCGTCAGCCTGTTCCTGTTTTAAGCCAGATGCTTGATCACTGTAGGAGCTGCCGGGAGATCCCCACATCTATATGCAGGTCCGATTGCTCTTTAAGTTCATGTACAGATAGTTATCTTGCCTTTGCCTTCTCCAGCTCACAAGCCTCGTAGAATATCACCAATGGAAGTTGATTGCGAGATTATATAAAGTTCGACTGTTCCATCCCAGAAAACCGCTGATGCGTATGAAGAAGTCGGGTGCCATTCGATGTATCATTTTTGGGAGAGGCTCAATTGTGTTCAAACTGCCGGTAGCCCCTCTCGGCTCCGGCGAACCATTTTGCGGACGGACATCTCGGCCCTAGTGGAGCGATACTGGAGCTATCACGTCACGCCTAGAGCCATGTCATGCTAACAACGTTGAAGGGTCCTCCGAAACCTGAAGCGATAGTTAGATGGATGTCATAGGAGGCGATTTTGACATACAGCCGTTAGAACGGTCAGCTTCTATGCCTTCAAATAAGTTGTGGCGCTTAGGATAGGCAAAGATAATTCTTATTGACTTGCTATTCGTTCAACGGAATTTTCCATTGAAGCTTGGATCATCTACCCGTAATTCCGGAAATACTGTACTGTGCACTAGGCAGTTCCCGTGTGGTGAGTGAAGACCCGCCAGATGAGCAGCCTCGAGGGGTGGAAGAGAGGGTTGTTGGTAATCCAAGGTCAGGGGCTAACGAAGATCTGGTCTCCATCGATAGAGTCCAGGATACGTACTGTAGTTGAGATTTGCATATCTGAGTAAGGACTTGATAAAAAACCCAGACTGTCGGCGGAAAGGGCTTAGAATGATGGGTGACCCAAGCCAGGATTGACAGCGTTAAGGTAGTAGCCCGTACGGGAACGAACGCACTGCAACTTAGGAGACCGTGATATTGATAGGGATCCCAGGATGATGCATCCAACTGACAGACCCGAGCGTCAGATGTCGAAAGTCAGGATGAGACGTAGCTAGGATCTCGATGGGCGGTCTGTTGTTGTATGTAAGCGGAGGCGAGAACAGACGCCGCATGGTACAGCCAGTACTGGAAAAGTCTTATTCCCCATGGCGAAGCAAGCCATGATGTATGCTTTTGTTTTGTTTTGTTTTATCGCAGCTGAGCGGAGATTTTGACACCTCGTGCATGTTTGAAACGCTGTATGCAGGTACAAGCTTGCCGACTCAATGCGATGAATGCTGTGTGGCGCGGTACGAGGCTCAATATGTTGGAGCAACTAGGTACGTATGATATCAAGTTTGGGTTGCGGCAGATTCTCTATAGATCCTGTCTTGAGAGGTTTCAGGCTCACCGAAAAGGCACAAACACATCCCAACCTATCGCATCTTTCCAGCTTGTTGTCCGTTCGGCCCCGTTCCTTCCTAGCTGTTAGAGATGCCCCTGCCGCCCCATTTAAGCCCCAAACAACGCGGTTCCCGCTATGCTTAAGCGAGGTGTCTGCTAACTCAGGAACAGGAACAGAACCCCCCCAGGCACCCACTTCCACTTACGCCACTACCTAGGTACCTAGACTATACTACCTTGAGGCACTATAGACTGCTGGGCTGGGCCGGACTACCGGCTGTCAGGCCCTTCTTTCCTTGGATCAGCAGCCAGCCATGTGCCATTGGAAGCTACGCTGTGCAGATAGAAGCAAAGCTTGGACGGAAGCCACGAAATGACAAGCAGGAACCAGGAAGCTTAGATCGCTCCTACTTGCCCATTCATTTCTATCTTGACGCTTGACATCCAGGATTATCCACGCTGGGACCCCGCTCATATTGGAACACCGAAGCGAAGCTTTCTCATGTCTGGCCTTACCTTCATGGTTCAACTGTCCTATCCTATCTATCCCGAAGGGCTTGGTCCCCTAGTACCTGCTCTACCGATGCATCGTGCCTTCAATGGAGGACCCGCGGGCTTGGGTCCGGCATTGATCTTAACCTTTTGACCAAAAGTGAGCCCTGTTTAGCCTCAGCTTTGTCTTGTCGTTCAAGCCATCCTGTTCACGACCGACAGAGTATCAATTGCCTATGCCTTCTTTGCATACGGTGTCTTTTGTTCGTCGCAACTCAGAAAACAATAACTGTAGATGTCCTCCACTACATCAATTTTTGACGTAGTCCCAGATGTAGGAAGCGGCATCTTGCCGCTCTGGTTGTTACAGAATCTGACATTCAGGTAAGCTACCTACTGTACCACTACTCCGAGAAACCGTAAGATGAATCGCTTCTAATCGCTGTCAACCTTACCCCTGCTACTTTCGCTAATGAGGCCCGAGTTTCTGGTCATGGAACTCACCATCGTCTCCTTTGCACAGACGAATACATACATAGCCAGGTACGTATTCTACTGGTCCCAGCCAACCTGGTGGCAGCTGTCTAATACAGTACAGTACCCATACAGGGAGCCCACAACCCAGGGTCATTTACGTATCGCAAAAAGGAGCGGCAACTGGAGGGCGTTAGCAATGGGACCGAGTACGGGGCTTCTCGGTCATTGCTCCAGCCCATGGCTCGATCAGGTCGGTGTATCCCAGACTTATTCAGCGTCAAACAACAGGCGCAGGAGAAAACAGACATGATCAACAGATGCCTCGGGCTAATGCTACATTCATGAGAGTATCAGAGATGGACGGCTTCAGGGCATGCAGTTCCCCGGTTTGGTGCTTTGGGGGGGAGGACTTTACAGCAGGTTACCGTTCTTTGGGGGTTTAGCCTGCTGTACCGGTTGGGGGTGACTATATTACATCGTCGGCTTTCCGTCGGGCACGCAGCAATGGCACGGCTGACATCGATAATGGAAGTATGTATGTGCGTTCTTCCTTAAAGAACGTTGTGCTGGTTACAGTCGAACGGAACTATGCCTGTTGGGCTAAAACCAGCATTCAAGAACGGCGTCCACAAAGGGATTCCAATCTCGACCTCCGTTTCCCCACCTTGTTCCATCCCAACATCGACACCACCATCTCATCATTCATGCCCACACCCCAGTCCTGCCACTAGCCACCTCCACATTGGTAACAACCAGAACGAGACCAGCGACTGGGGTTCGGGTCGGGTCAGTCGTTCAATTCTGGGTCTCCAAAGTCAATATACTACCGTGCTGGCGCCCATGTTCTACAGCGCCTCACCTTACTTCAAGGCTCGATTTCCTCTTTCCATTTCCGTCTTCATCTACGTTCATTCTACTGGACATTTTGGTAGGACCCTACCGCTCTGTTTACACCATCCCCAATATATAGTTGACGCCTTGCCAACTACATCTACCAACTAGCACTGCTGATACACACCCTCTGGAGAGTGCTTGTACTTACGGTGCTTGGAATGACCGACGACGTTTTGCTTCACACATCATCTTAGCATATCTTTCTCTCTTTGTTCGAATCTTTTCCTTTACGACAACGAATTTCATTAACACAAAACGAAGTTGCCTACAAGCCTAACGCACACCAACTACCGCACTTCTTTTCGTCAGCTTAGACATGACCACTTCTATGTACGACGCAATGAACGTTCCTCATATACCTGGAGTCCACACTGTGGCCATCTCCCGGCCTCAAGTTGGGATCGAACGTCTTCCTACTCGACGCATGAGCAATGAACCACGAGAATCCATGAACTGCAAGTCGTGCCGGAAGCGCAAGGCAAGACACACTACCAAGCTATAATGGTCTTGATTCTAACCGGTATTACAATAGATCAAGTGCAATCGACTTCGACCTTCCTGCGAGGCCTGCCAGGTTTTCCAATGTCCCTGTGTTTACGGTAAGATCATTCAAGTTGGAAGGCACCCAATGCATACTAATTCGGTCGCAGATGCTGTGCCTAAGAAGCGAGGGCCTAAGACAGATGTCTTGGAAGCCCTTCTGAAAAGGGTAGATGGACTTGAGGCAAAGTTGAGAGAAAAGGGCGAGGACGATGTGTCGCTTGCGACCTCAAATCTGCCGGGAGTTGGTGACGCGGAAACATCAGAATCTGGCTCTCAAACTACCGAGACTGGAAAAGCGGTTGCAAAACGTGCCGCAATCGATCCGCGCACCTCTCCTGTTAACAGGAACTCGCTCTCTCCGGTAGCTCGGTTTGTTTCCCATTCGTATTATCCTTTGACCGCATAGCTAATTCGTTAGGGATCCATCACCCCCTCCCTCCCAGACCGAGGGTCTCCTCGACACTTATTTCGCAAGATTCCATGGCAAGCCGTATTATATCGTCGATGAATCATCAGTTCGACAGAGACATCAACTCAACCAACTCCCGAGATTCCTGTCTTTTGCTATTTCAGCAGTGGCGGCGAGGTGCGTTTCCCCTCAATAGCACGGACCCCTCAACTGACCATTATTAGACATACTGCCGACGCCAGTGGGTATCAAGCAGCTGCCAATCTTAGTGAAGACCTCGCGGCGCGGGCTAGACGAGAGATTAATACCGACGAACCGTCGATAGATGGCTTACAAGCACTTTTGTTGTTGGTCAGTGCCTTCACGGCAACAGGCAAAGGCAAAAAGGCGTACATGCTCATGAGTAAGTATCAATATCAGGGTTTAGTGCTGTGACATACGTACTGACCATTCTAAGCGACTGCCATCGGCATGGCAATGGCCCTCGAAATACACAAGGAGACCGATGCTCAAGCACGCATGACCCCAATCGAACGAGAAATGAGGCGTCGACTGTTTTGGACTTGCTACCTACTTGACCGATTCCAAGCGACTGGTTCCAAGCGACCAAGCCTGATTAGCGACAACACCATACTGCTTCGCCTTCCCTCTTGGTCCCCTAACTCAGTCTCCCTCCCGGTGGAAGGAGAGTTCTTTCAAACTGGATCGAATCTGCAGTATTTTCAGGGCAGCGAGAAGAAGCCCCAAGGAAGCATGGGCATGCTCATCGATATCACGCGAGTCCTAGGAAACACGAATCGATACCTGGCTGCTGGTGGTGTCAAGGCGGACTCCCACTTCCCGTGGCACACGCTTTCCACCATATCTAAAATTCGTCAAGATCTTGATGTTTGGGCTTCTGGAACCGAAGACGTATTCTCAAACCTTGGCACGCTGTTCAGACAAGCCGACTCGACCATTCTGCTGCTCAGCAAGCTCGTCTACCATCTCATTCACTGCTTGCTCTACAGGCCATTTCTTCCCATCGATCTAGCAGAGCTGGCTGAAACAGGGCAGCACCAGTCGTGGCAGATTGAGGCTACCAACATGTGTTTTCTTCATGCCAATGCAATTATGGAATTGGTTCAACTTGGAAAACAGTCAGGAATCGTTGACTGGCCTTCATTCGTGGGATACTGTATTTGCACAGCGGGCACAGTTCACGTTCATGGCGCCCACTACAGCCAGCAAGGAAGTCAAGGCGAAGTCAATGTCTTCGGATCCGCGGCAGAGTTCCTCTCCAGTGAGATGCAGTTCCTTAACGAGCTTCGATATACCTGGGCCACAGTACAGCACCAACGCGAAACTCTGCAGGACATCAGCCATGCCCATGGTGAATTGGTGAAGGCGCTAGCGCGTAGCTCAATGCGCTACACACCAGGGTTCCACAGCGAAGACTTCTTTGATCGTTACTCAAACATAGGTGGGCCTGGTGGCCCATCTTTCAGTTTTGACGCTGCCAATCTCCGTCTCTCAGACGTTGGAATCGATATTAGTGTTGGGCCTGCTGCCGAGGGGACGGTACGAAGTATCGATGGACCCCAGCGCCCTAACCTCAAACGAAAGAACACAGCACCACCAGGACCTATCAACCGTAGACGTCCTGATGTGAAGGTCATCTCGGGCCTTGCGTTATCTGCCACGGGCCTCCCCACGCCAGGTACCGCCCGTCGATCATTTTCCTACACATCTGGAGGGATGCCACATTCATCACCTGGTCTACTTGCGACGCCCACATCACTACCAGGTCACCATGAGAACCACGATATGTACACTATGCATGAGCACATGAGCGATGCATCCTCAAACAACGCCGCAGTTGCTGCTGCCGCTGCAGCAGGCTTCACCATGTCGCCTACGTCTCATGCCGTTTCATCCCACAACATGCACCCGATGGCTGGTTCACCGTTTAGTCCCCCATATAGCTATGGTTCTGGATCGAGTATAACTAACTCGGGCCCGGGCATGATCAACGAAGCCAATGGAGGCTACGATGCAATGTTTGGAACAGTGCCGACAAATGCGTTTGGTAGTCCTGCTGCTTGGCAAACCGACGATGGTCACAACAAGATGCATCTCACTCAAACCAGAGCCGCAGCAGGAAGCCCTGGGGCTCGAAGCAACAACGGCAGCACCGGAACGGGTCAAGGGGAGGAAAAGGATCCATTCCTGGCTCTTCTGGAGCAACTGGCCGAGAACGAGAACCGTGCCCAGAACGGGCATGCGGGCGATATCGATTTCTTTCTTGGCAATTCTGGCTCGAATGCCTGACTTCGGGTTTGAGCGATAGAGAATATGCTTTGTCTCTATCATGCAAGCTATCTCAGTCACTTCTACTTCTTCATTTTCATTTTCATTTTCATCTTCATCTTCATCTTCATCTTCATCTTCATCTTCATCTTCATCTTCTCGATATCCTCTTCTCTTCCTTCTTCCCATTACTCAGACTTGTTGGGGAGAATTCTTAGGGGTCATGTTTTGAATTCAGCACGGCTTGGAAGCCATGCATACCTTTTTGGGATTGGGGCGCAACGGAAACTTGTAGCATTTACAGGCGCACACACACGGCCGAGTCAGGATTGTATTACGAGGGCAGGATCCCCCAAAACAACAACGAGGATTTGACGAAACATCTGGTAAAAGCATAGCCATTGTATATTAGGTTCGAAACAACTAGATACGAATAAAAATGAAAGTGAAACAGAACATGATGCCATCTCGTCAAGTCGCATAGGACAATCAAGGTGTATATCCCTCCATCAAACGGTCAATGTTGCAGATAATGATTTGGTATGGATGGCAAACTCTAAGCAAAATGCTCAGGGTTGGGGATTGGAGCGCTTCTCTTTGGAGATCATGGCCTAAGTTGGACAGTATGGTACTGTAGTAGTGCTAGCATCTCAAGTGGTAACAGACAATACAACATAGATCGCGATGCCCTGCCCTAACCTAGTTGAGTTACGTACCTTAGTGCCGTTGAGGGTGACGAATGTGAACGAAGCTTGCTCACTAGCGTCTACCGGCAAGATCTATCTAACGGCGTTGCATTACCAGGATTTGGGATTGATTTGCATATGGGGCGAAGATTCGAGACGATTATGTACGTAGGGTTCTTGATTCGGCAGGTCAAGTAGGTGTAGATATGAAAACTAGCATGTGTGAGGGTAGTTAAGCTCAGGCATTGGCTCACATAAGGGTTAGGCGGCCCGCCGCGTTGCAAGCCAGACGTTTGCCTTAAAAAAGAAAAGAAAGCGAGATTTGACAGGGATACAGTAACATCGGCCAATTGATCGCTGAACGGGGCTCTGCAATTGGTTCGCCTAGGTCAATTCTCTTATGACTTATGTACCTTAATCTACGATATCTATCTGTACTAATGTAAATACTATGCAACTTCACATTAGTAGACAGGTGCAGTGCCTGAGTTATGATTCTCATAACGTATTTATCAACACATGTATGCAAGGCTATCCTCAACATACTATGTAAGTCGATACTGGTATTCACCGTATGTCCATGTTTCATCGGTCAACTTACATGCAGGTACAATCCGCGCACGGTGGTGATCGTCCCGTGCTGGCCGTAGCTCCGGCACAAATTGTTTTACTATGCTCGAGACATGTTTCTTGATAAACATAAATTCTTTCATCGAATGGCCAGTGCTGTGTAGCAAACAATGTTTGAATCATCATCACCCACACCCGCAACGCAAAGCAAGCCAAATCAAAGCGATTGCGCCATTCCAACCTCCTTGTCTACGCCCGAGTCATGTCCGTGGTCATGGCGGCGCCCAAAAGAAGGTCTAAACCCAAGAATAGATTATTCTTAAACCGCTAGAAACACAAACGTCAAACTCTAAACTGATAACTCAACGCCTTAGCCTTCACGCTTCCCCAACGCCCTCGTTTTCTGTCACAACTGCCGTCGCCGCTACTTCCTCGACCTGCTCAGCCTCCCGCTTGTCACCCGGCGCTTTCTTTCCTGTCAAAGTTTGAAACACAATGACAACGATACCCAGCGCCGCCATGGCTTGCCAGACGCCTCTGGTAGCCCCAGCATAACCTTCAATCGCTACTTCTTGCTCAGCGCGACTTAAATCACCGCCGTACACTAGCCCTGGTCTATTGAGGAGTCTGGAAACCAACTGTTGCCGATCATGGCTCAACCGTTCACCGCCATCAAGCTGAAGGAACCCGGCTAGTAGACTTCCCCGTAGTAAACGGTAGAATATTCCACCGGCAACCGCTGTACCAAAGCTCGAACCGGAGCCGCGGAACGTGCCCAGCAGACTGGTAGCAATGTAGCGAGTATCGTCATGGCTCAGATGCAGAATATGTGCAAGGGTGTAGTTCACACCCCCACCAGTCGCGAGGCCGTTGATCAGCACGATGATGAGAAACAGAGCAAGGGGAAGACTGGTAGTGCTAATGAGCGAGAGCGTATACGTGCTGATCATGAAGATGGTCAAGGCGGAGATGGACGGTAACCAAAATGCACCGCTACGGCGAACATGGAGCCACCCAACGAGGATGCCCCCTAGACCAAACCCGATGTTTGTCGGTATCAGGATCGAACCTGCAGCTGCAGGTGACGAGCCACGGACTGCCAGCATGAAGATGGGTGCGTAGAAGAGCACACTCCAACGGGCGATCATGAGACCCAGTTGAGCGAAGCACGAAAACAGTATACCTCGCGAGGAAAGAACCTTGATAGGAATGATGGGGTCTGTGACTACGTAGACCTCCACTGCAAGGAAGAGCAGTAGAATGGGGGGCGCAAGACAAAGAGGTATGAGCTCAATCTCGTCTGCAATTGCGTACAGGAAGAGCACGATCGATGTAGTCTTGCCGTACGAGTTAGTAACTGGTAATGCGTTCTATAAGTGATGGGATCAAGCACTTACCAAAAGCCCAGCCCCTAGATAGTCTATTTGCGCGAGCTTCTGTTTGAGAGGAGTCTTGGTGTCGTGTGATTCCGCCGCAGCAGGTATGCTGACGAAGACTCCCAAACCTGTGGCAAAGGCGAAAGGTATCTGGCCCCAGAACAATGGCCGCTATAGGACAAGTCAGTCAATGAATTCATCGTCGTTTCGTGAAACCTTCGGGCATTTCTCACCCATCCAATGACTGGCATTAAACCTCCAAACACAATCGCTCCAAAAGAAACACCAGCAGTGAAGCCCGCATTTATCAAACCGAGAATAAGGCCCCTCGATTTATCACTGGCCAGCTCAATTGCTATAATTATAGCAAGTGACAAGACACCAGCAGCACCCGTGCCAGCGATGACTCTCCCAGCAACAAACACTCCATGTGAAGTTGAGACAGCACAGACCAAGCTACCAGTTGCAATGAGAGCCGCAATGGGAAGAATAAGTGTTCTGGGGGGAAAGATGGTGGCCAGACGACCTGCTACAGGTGCTAGAGAAGACATCGGGATGAGGTAGGCGCTGGTGAACCACATGGCGGGTGAATCTTGCGAGCCGAGTTGAGCGGCGATTGCGCCTTGAATCAAGGTCATGCCGGACATATTACATGCTAAGATATGTCAGTTTAGTCGTCACTAGCGGTTGGAGTATGCGATGAACGGCGTTGTACCTGTCAGAAAGATGAGAAGCCATAAGCTCAAACCTATGGCGATTCCTCGAGCAAGTGAGATGTGGGCATTGGTTTGAACATCCTCAACATGATGCGAATTACTATCTTTCCGTATGATCGACCGGAGGGACGAGCCGGAGCTGGACCTGCCGAGCAACGGAGTCTCTTCGGTGGTAGTCGGCGCCTCATCATGGACGTTATGTGATGGATCGGGCGTGGCACCGCCGGAGCTGGGGCCGGAGGTGGAGATATGTACCGGAGAAGTCATGGCTCAATCAAAGGGCAAATGAGTGTGAGCAGGCTGAAGAGTCAACCTAATGACATTGCCATATAACAACAGTCGTGGGAATGACGCGGGTGAGTCCATGTTGTTGCGGTAACGTTAGTGATAGTTATCGCGATAAGGGCACCCCGGAGGTTGGAGGACCGAAGTTCCGGAGGCTCAACTGCAACACACGCCGACAACTGGATCGGGACCCATTTGATTTCGGTGGCTTCATCGCCGGGATTGAAAGTTTAATGCCACAACTCTCCGAAGAAGATATGTATTGTCTACCGGTGTGACAAATATATCAACGTTTGTTTTCCATTATTATTTGTTGAGAACATGCCCTGAAAGTGCGGTGAATCACGAACAATACCTGAGATGCATGCTTAGTACAGATTTTATTATATGGTTATTATCAGTTTGCACAGCGAGGCGGCTGTACTGTGGTGCACGAAACTCCGATGCAGCTCACCGGATGAGACTTTCCTGCAGTATGGCGGATTGCAGCATCTGATTATAAGCGAGTGTTTTCTTTTTCTCTTTCTCTTTCTCTCTTTTTTATGTTGGCCTTCGCTCGGCAAAGTACTAGGTAGTTTAATGCTAGTGGAAAGACCCTGCATCTGTCTCGGTTACAAGCGCCTCGGGCCACTGCAGGAGATGGAGACAATTGTCGCAGAGTTGATAATATAGACGGATTGCCTATACTTGACGTGGCAGCTGAAATTTTCGTTCTGACTGCTGACATGGCACCATGTGTTTATAATGCATTGTTCTCAGATATAGACAGGATCCGTTGTGCCTATACAGATCTTTACCATACCGCCTGCCGAAGTGAGGGCCAAACTCATGCAACAGAGCAAAACAAAGACCAGAGGATGGAAAAAGACCAGTCGAGGCCGGTGCCACACGGGAATTATCGGTTAGGCCCGTGACAGACGTGCATGTTAGCTGCAGATGCTGAGTGATCTAAGTCATTCGCTGTCTTTTTTCTTTGCGGTGAAAAGCTATGGAGTATGGATGCAACTGCACCGGAACCGAGAAAGGTAAAGTTGACTTGCAGTTGATCAATTCGCAAGTCACAGTACAGTACACGCGACATTCGTCAAGAGCTGGCGGACACTCAGAGCTTAATAGAAGCTTATTGATCCCTGTCAAGACAAGAAACATGACGTATGATGTCCAACTCTTTGAGCATTGACGATGTTCAAATGAGGATAAATTGAGAGAATCGAAGGCGGGGGAAATATCTACCTAACCAAGGAGCGACGGCACGACGGCGCGGGGGATTGGTGTATCAATCAAGTGGCTTAGTTCCGATGACTTGTCAGCCATATCATCAAGCAACATCTCGTGAAAGGGTTAGAGGCTTTTTGGAGGGATGACTGTGCTGTGCTGTGCTGTGCTGTGCTGTACTCCGTATTTGCATGGGGTGATTCAAGATCGGGAGACAGCGGAGCCGCGGCAATTAACATGGGGAAATTAAATAGGCACTGAGATTCCTGAGAATTGATGGTGTTGACAGTTGTTACTGCGTGGTATTGCATGGTCTAGTCTAGGATGGGCATACAGCACTGTGCAGTACTGTACACAGCTAACAGTTTTTTTTTTTTTTTTTTTTTTTTTTTTTTTTTTTTTTAAAAAAAAAAAAAAAAAA
>QGED01000013.1:0-19822 GCA_004367475.1 Fusarium camptoceras
CTTCACAAGGGGGGGAGGGGTGCGTGTTGTAATCGCGAGATCAAGAAATGGTGTGTGTGGGAGAGCAGTGGGTTAAATCCAGAGTCTTCTGTAGACAACTGATGAATTCTTAAAACGTAGTATAAGTGTGTGTACAAGTGCGTTAAGGTGTGGACGAAGCTGATAAAGATGGAGAGTGGTTCGAGAAGGGTATGTCAATGCCTCACGGCTCGAGTAAAGAACTCAAGCATGTAGGCAAGACGAAAACTCACACAGGCACACATACAGTACTCACCCGCCGCCAACAGGCGCGGCAATTCGACCAAGCCCATACCATAGAGTGAATGATAGACGACGGGCCCATGAGGTAATAGGATGGACGCCTTCGGGTTCGGGGATAGACCGGTGAGCTAGGGTGCACTGCTATGGAGCTCTCAGCCGAGTCTTCTTCTTCTTGTTGATCCTGGACAAACCAGCGCCAGGTCAGGAAAAGCAAGAGGATTGTCGGCCGTTGGGAGAAGCCGTAGGTAGCTACAAGTCCCCTAGTCGATGGCCGTCTAATAGTGAAGGCTGTATTGAGAGGGCATAATCAATCAATCTATTACCTGCAGGCACAAGTTCCCGATCGGCTGTACAAGAAGCGGAAGAAGCAACGAGATATGCCCAGAATCGTTGGGGCAGACCAAAGTATCATTGTCCATCTTGACGGTGCTACCCTAGCAATAGGGTTTCTTCGTGTTCCTTCTGCCAATGCTAAGGGCCTGTTGTTGCCTTTTCCGAGACCAACTTCGATAGCGGATTTTGTATTCGGACCTGTCAGTCCCTCATTTCCTTCTGGCAAAACCGACCCTGTTCCCACGAGAGTTGAGGGAACGGTATGGCTCGGTTTCAATAAGGATGAGGTCAGAAGAAGGGGCGTGCCTTGTCAGTGCTAGCCCACTGGAGCTTTCTGCAAGAGGAGAAGGAAGAAAAAGTCGCGCTCGGGCTAGAGAGATAGTCCATCTGAAAACCATCAGCTTGCAGCTTTCATAGGGTATCTGTCTTTGATCTAGAAAGCGCGGCGCGCCAAAACCCATGCGATTCGATGGGCAATAGCTGACTAGTCCGTGTTTAAACTGGAGATGGACGATGGAGAGTTGTCATAGGCCAGCCATTTCTTCCACAGAGAGTCCACTCGGTGGGCTGGTCACCTGTTAAACAAGATCCTCCCCAGACGAAACATGGCCTGGCCTGAGAGCCCAAAGCTTCGAATCGTAATATTAACATGCTGGTTGTAGTATAATGCCCAATCTGTGATGGGACAGCGGCAACAGGGACCCAACACGGCCCAAAAGTAAGATCGACTAGGCTACAGTACAGACAGAGTACTACTGTATGCAGCAATGGCAACGGCAATGCCCGGCCGCTCTTAAAGACAGGGGTCTCTGATGATCCTGGTGCTTGGTGGAAAGAAACCTCCAGCGGCCAAGGATAATTATCGTAGGCCACGAGTAAGTCGACATTGACCTGGGTCTCACCCAGTAGACGAGAATCAAAGAATGAAAACGGGACATGGGTGGTCGTGATGAAGCCAATTCAGCTTTTAACTCTTGGTGCAACAATCATTCAGCTTCAGCCTTGAGCGGACCAGCCCGCGCGGCCTCATATGTCACTCTGGGTTTTCCCTTTTATTTCCTTCTCGAGAATTGAACCCTGATACACGGCGCGCTTCAAGGTCAAAGCCCGACCGGAAGGTGAGATCCGGAGCTCAGACCTGTCTCAAAGGAAAACGGGGCAGAGGTGTGGTGAGTAGGAAGGTCAGGAAGGGAGGAGGGGATTGATGAGCAAGGCGTTGGCGGTTTGATTCGCTCAGCCTTGTCCCTCAAATGGATGCCATACCCCGATGTCCTATCCATATTCCAGAGTCTCTCCCTTGCCTGTCGTGTCTTCTCGCCTCGTCCTGCTTGCCTCGTGGTTCCAGGATTGCATAACCAAATTAAGTGTAAATACTGTGCCTCAGGCTGTTAAGGGTCCTCTTCGCTTACGAGCCATGGACATATCCTTGTCTTTCAAGCCTGGCCGCTCTTGCTCTTGCTAGTCTTTAAGCCAAGGCCATTGAGCGGCATGGCTTACTGGCCAAAGTTTAGTGCAGACAAACATCGTGGCCCATGGAGATATGGTACCAAGGTAACTTGCGGCGCCAGTCCAAACCGTGACGAGGAAGGGATTTGGAGTGATTATCTCACTCTGTAACAGACCGGTGCACGTGGTCCACCTGGGTTGATTTTTTTTTTTAGTTATTTCATGTATGACAGATCCAGCGAAGGTTGCGAGATGCAGGTTTCGGTTCTTCATCTGAAGCAATGTTTACTTTGAAGTCCGTCCGCGATGCGTTTTATCATATCGATTATAGCTCGATCCATGCTGATGGTAACTCGATGCTGCACTTGTTAATGCGAGCCAGCAGCCATATCGAAAATTATCAACACCAATATCAACCCCGGTTCTCTCTCCCTCCTTCTCAGCACCATGATGACATGGTGCTCTCGGGATGCCGCAACTGGAATGACGGCGGGGTCGGAATCCGAGGCCAGACCATCCTATCCCGTACTGTGAAAGACATCAATGTTCGTACGATAAGATGCTCAATGCTGTATAATTTTGGAGCTTTGTGGTGATTGCCTTGGTATGACTGGTCTTCGGATAAGAAACGGAGATCTACCGCTACTCTCTGAGCAAGGTAGAACTGGGGCTTGCCAGGGCAAATCGACAGAGGCAGGCTAGTGGGACGGCCCTTTCTGGAGCCAGTTTGACAGCCGCCGCCTGCCGCCTATTGCAGCATGGCCAGTTACCATTCCGTCCCTAGTCCATCCCATCAGCATCCATGTCTGGCCTCCATGTCTTTGCCATGTGTGTAGGGCTCTAGGCTTGGTCTTGTTTTTGTCATGGATAGCCTTGTCTTCTGAGCAACAAATGGTAAGTCGCAAAATGGACAGTGGCTACTTGAGTAGTATTTTCATTTCTTCATCTTTCGTATTGGAAGCAACTAAGTCGCGCTGGGATCAGCGTCGTGGCTAGACGGACGGTTAGCGCAATCTCCGAAAAGTTCAATCAATTAATCAATCTGTCAATCATTGGGCATGCAGCCACTACTGTACGAGTGAATGAATGACCTTGCTCAGCCCAGACACATATTTTGCCATTGGGCAGCAAGTATCCATAGCCTGCCAATGTTTGCCCGCCCGTCCCTGTTGAGGTTGAGCAGAAACGCGACCGGGACAAATGCATATTGCACATTGCACATATCATACAGAACAGTACTGTGCTGCGATTTGACTTACATGGATAATGAGCAGACAGAGGGAGAATGGAGGAGGGGAACAAGTTGTGGCGCGCCATAGACGGTCCAATCCGTCGTCCGGGTGTCGATCCAGTTGGCCAGTTTGATCAAGATCCCTGACGCCGCCTTGATCGTAGGCCGAAAGCAATTTTGATGGTGTCTAACTATCTGTTTGCTTTTCTCTGCTTTGTTGAGGTTGTTGCGGGCCGTCCGAGGCTGGTACATAATACAGTGCAGTACAGTGGAGAGGAGGAGTACGGTATCAAGTTGACATTGCGACAGGAAGATGGGAGCCCCATTATTTTTGGGGGAAGGGTTTATTGGTGTTGACGATCCTCAGGCCCTGCCTGACTCAAATGTGGTATTGAGAAGGAGCTCTTCAACCACGGCAGTTGCTGATAGGCAATTCATGGAAGGAGCTCTTCAGGTCCCATGACAAAGCAGATACTTAGATACATACCTAGGTAGGTAGGTAGGTACCTAGAATTGGAACACTGACTGGTTGTATTAGATTATTCACAGCTTTATCAATCGCAATTGCAATTGCGATTACAATTACTTACCTGTGTGCACGAGGTTTAGGACCTTTCTTCCATTCCTTGTCAGACATCATCCATACCTGGATATGGACTCTGGATTCGAGACTCACTAAGAAATCTAGACCTCAGTGGGTGTGTCTCTGTAAAAGGCTTGACCATTTGCAGGCAGGAACGAGAGAAAAGGAGAGAGAAAAAAGAAAACGAGGCCTTCTAAGTGAGAGGATCATGACGAGAGGAATCAGCGTCGAGATCTTGGTGCAAAGCATCTCATGACAGGAGCATCATGCCGGGCATGACATCGACATCGTATCCTAAACGCCCGGTGAAGAAAGCCGCATATAAGTGGCCGACATTGGCCAATCGCTCTCAAGTCTAGTCTGATGTTCTTGGAGAGGACTGCGTTTGGTCAATGGTTGCTAAGCAAGCGCTACCAGGGGTCTGTCAATTAATCGGGCATTCAATCATCAACGGTCAGGGGATGTTCCCTGTTGTCTCTATCTCGCTCTCTTTAGGCGCCATTTACCCCTTGCGCTGCTGCTGTTGCTGCTACTCAGTTGAGTGCTGATGAGATCTCATCAGCGCTGCAGTTGCCCGCCTGGCACTAGGTAGGCAAGTAATGATGACTGCTTACACGCACTCTGTACTTTTATTGCAGTCTTTGGTGTACTGTATACCATCAGCGTTGGTGTTGGCACTGGCGCTGATGATTTACTTTTACATAGCGGGATCAACCTTATCTAGTGCTTGTTAAGACTTTCTACGAGCCGTGCCGTGGATACATATCTGTGATAATGTCCGTGCAACTAATTAAACGTGTGTACAGCCAGGACAACCTTGCTGCTCATCGTTCGCAAGCCAGACACTCTTGAGCCCTGCATATACATACATGACTGATAGTAGAAAGAAAAACGACCATGCAGTGAAGATAGAGAGATAGACCAGACAAAAAGTCTTTGCCCTCCCAGTATCCGTACTGCAGCCACTCTACCGGCTGTTGTATGACCTACCTACCTACGGTTACGGGTACTCCAGGATGTCCCATACCCATACCCATACCCATATCCATAGCCATGACCTTGTCCTTGTCCTTGTCAACATTGGATGAATGGATGCAATATTATACATCGTCTGTGGAGATCACCTTTCGCCTAAAAAGACTGCTGTTGGTTGCTCGAGCTTCTCTTCCCTGCTGCTGATGACTCCCCCTGGCTCTTCACTTCCCGCTAGCCTCCTTGAAGCCTGGTATGTGCTTCGGGACGTTTTTCTCGCCAAAGAGGCTTGAGCTCTCCGCCTTTCACGATGAGTTTCTAGGCGCCGCCTTCATCCATCCCATCATCAAGAGACAATAGGTACGTATCCTTGGTAGGTCGGGTGGACACTCCGTCTAGGTACCTAGGTAGGTACCTAGTTGTAAGTAGAGTACGTACATATGCGGACCAGGTAGACTAGCGAGGGGGCAGAGCGGAACGGAGCGTGATGGGACCAAGGTAAGGTAATCTCTACTGTACTGTAATGTTACAGTACGTATATACAGTGCAGTGAATAGCCAAGCATCTTCTGATCAAATGCTGTGCAGTAGGTAGGTATATAAGATAGCGTTACCATATTTGATCTTGTTGAGTTGTATCACCCAACCTTGGCAAACTGCGAGATGTGTTTCAAATATCTCACTCTCACCCTCAACTAACTATAGAGGAAAAACCTTCTTTCACTACTGTACATGTACATGACATGATGGATCAAAACAGGGAAAGCCCTAAACCGCCCTAGGAAAAAGGCAATGTGCCCTCTCGTCCCTTTAAGCGCCTTGATGCAAAGGCCAAGACCTCAAAGCGTAACCTGATTCGCAGACGCCAACCCCTGGGCCTGCATCCCACGCTTCTGCTGGGAAATCCGGCCGCAGATCAAGAGGCCCTCGGTTATGCAGGTCGAACCACTGCATCCCGTTGCTCGTTGACATCAGATGGTGGCGTCTTGAACCTCTTGCATGCCATGTCGTCGAGATGGATATTAAGCCCGTCAGATAATTCAAAAGAGAGCTAGTGCCAAAATCTGTCTTCCAATATCTGGATATCAGTCGTCTATCAAACTACAGTATGATAATGTAAACCTCATGATGTTATCTGTCATAACGCATAGA
The DNA here is from genome assembly GCA_004367475.1 of Fusarium camptoceras. Lineage (NCBI taxonomy): Eukaryota > Fungi > Ascomycota > Sordariomycetes > Hypocreales > Nectriaceae > Fusarium > Fusarium camptoceras. The sequence continues at coordinate 5,978 of QGED01000013.1, forward strand.
CCTAGGCCTTTCACGTCTTCTTTCCTCTTTGTAGGTAGTAGTGTCGCATAAACCTGGAAAAGAGTTTCCTATTGGAAATATCTCCGCTCGGGCAACACTTCTTTCAGCCGCATGGGTGGGTGAGTGATTGAGTGCCATTAATTAATATTAATCTTAGCGTGCTGAGACGTTACAATTCACGGTTACTGACTGCTGCCGCCGCCGGTAAAAATCTTGTCCTTTCTTTTTGAACAAATTGATAGTATTTCTTCCATAGAGCCAACCGATAGTGAACTACCGGGTCTCTTACTTATGTCAGAGTAATGCATTGCGCTAAATATCAACAACGTTGCGTTGCTTTTCCTTTATCCTGGTCGCTGACTCGGACGTCGATTTTCGTCAAAATTCCGTCCCGTCTGTAGTTACTCCGTCTTGCTCTCCATCGTCATCTTAAAATCGTCTCCGTTCCTTGCTCAACACCGCATGCCGTTGACCTAATATTTCTCTCCCCTGCTCCAGACCTGTCAGCCTGCCTCGTGAGGAGGCACGCCACCTCTGACCTCCCCCGGAAACTTGCGCCGATCATTATCGTGCCTGGCTGAGCCAAGTCGATATTTCTTGTCAGCTAGATGTGCTTGTAGCCGTGCATCCAGTGTCAGCCCTGCCTTTATTGACCCTATTGCAATCGACATCCCCCTGGTTTGCGCGGTTTCCTTTTCTTAATTCTCTTGATCCACTCGGGCTAAACCAGAGTCGCAAACTGGAGGGTGGTCAACCCTGCCATGACTTGTGGTAACATTTTGATGCGAAAACGGCAGTCCAAGCTATCTAGCTCACTAAGCTTCTCGCGTTGCCGTGGGATCGTCCCCTTCAATCTCCGCAGAGTTTCCTTTCATCGCTTGACAATCGTTACTGTTACAATTATTAGCGTTACCGCGAGCTTAAGTTACAACTTTACCACAGCAATCTAACACCTACGGACCAGACTAGGGTTGAGATGAGGGACGCCATGGCCGCTTAGTGAAGCAAGATCCCGACCGAATCGGGTAGATCAAGTTCAAAGAGCAGCTGGTCTAGCCCCCCTTACCTCAGTCTGCGTTTAGGCTGCTGCTGCTGCTGGGGTCGATAGTTGTTGTCAGGGCTTTTTAGGTCAACCTACCAACATCCTCATCACATAGTTCGTGGGCCAGGCCCACGCGCTGAGGCTGATGCTTGACAGACTTGCCATAAACAATGGCTGTCTTGAACACCTCCGTGATACTTCGATGAATAGCGTTACACTACATACCGAATCAATTAGCAATCCGAAATTCCGCATGTAGGCCGGAACATGAGGCTCTGCAAAAAGATGCAAAGAGACGCAAATGTGAGTTGGGTAAACTTACAAAATCTTCCACAGTGCAACGCGATGACCGGAGCACAACGGGCTGAGAGTAATCAGGCTGTTTGCCCTTTGGTTTTGTGTACACTCGAACAAGGTTGAGCTTGTCCCACATATGCTCCATCAACTCGTCAATGTTCCACCCGTGCTCAGAGCTGATAGGAACAGCGTTGGGGATTCGATACAGAAGATCAAGTTCTTCAATACTGATCGAATCAATCTTGTTCAGACAGTAAACAACGGGGATGTAACTATCAAGTCAGCACGTTAGCAAGCTAAGTTTCATATTTCACCGCAGACGTGTGTCTTTGTGTCAGTTCTGGTAGCCTTACCTTCGACTCTTGGCCTCAAGAATGTCGATCAAGTCATCGACAGTAGCGTCACAGCGGATTGTGATATCCGCAGAGTTGATGCGGTACTCATTCATGACAGCCTTGATCTCACCATGGTCGATATGGGTCAGGGGCACGGTGCTGGTGATATTGAGGCCACCCTTGTCCTTCTTTCTGAAGGTGATGTTGGGTGGCTCCTTGTTGATGCGAATTCCGAAACCCTCGAGTTCTGCCTCGATAACCCGCTTGTCCGTAAGAGGCTTGTTCACATCCAGCACAATGAAGATTAGATGGCAAGTCTTGGCGACAGCAATTACTTGTCGACCACGTCCACGACCATCCTTGGCACCCTCAATGATACCAGGAAGGTCAATAATCTGCAAGGGGGCGCCTAGGGAATGCGAGTCAGCCACAACGTTTGACGTGTGAGGGAACCGTTTGCAAGTGGGATCGGGCATCAAGATCAAGCCGTGACAAGAGGCGGCCGCATCTGTCGGACAAAGTGGAGGAGAAAAGGGACGTCACAAAAGAAAGACTAACCATTATAGACGACTTGACCAGGCACCGAGGTCAGGGTGGTGAATTCGTATGCGGCAGCCTCGGAATGCTGGCCTGTCAGTCTGCTCATGAGCGTACTCTTGCCTACTGAAGGGAAACCGATGAAACCAATACTGGCAACACCGGTCCTGGCTACATCGAAACCAGCACCACCGCCGCCACCACCACCACTGGGGGTCAAGAGTTCGCGCTTGAGCTTGGCCAACTTGGCCTTCAGCTGACCCAGATGGAACGACGTCGCCTTGTTCTTCTGGGTTTTGGCCATCTGGTTACACAAGTTAGAGCCGGTCCCCATAATCACGCGCTCCATTATAATTCATCGGCTATCGTCGTCTCCGAAAGCGTCGGGAAGGAGATTTTGTCAGAGTATCACGTACTTCGGCCTCAATATCTTTGATCTGGTGGGGGGACTGGGGTTAGCAAACTTGTTCTGTCGCAGGTGCAGTCTGATTGACGGGTGGGAGTGACCACGAACCTTGTCCACCGTGGTCGCCATGATTGCGGCTCCTCTCGCAGAAGCGGTATAGATTCGATATTCGGTTGTTGTCTGGCCTCAGATTTCGGGTTTCGTCGCCCAATTCGTGATTAAGGCACTTTTGGTGATAAATTGCAAAGAAAGCGTAAATGCGTGAGTGGGAGTCGTCAAATGGTGGGGTAGAATTTTATGTGACCCATAAAAACTTGACGTCAGCCAGAATATTCTTTCACGGCCAATCAAATGTCTAGACGAGTTGCCTCAAGACGGGCTGCTAAGTTGGTAGAAAATTATTCCCCAAGGGTTAAAGTGGCCCAAATGTTAGCCAGTCTGTAATGGCATCAAATGTCACAAGTTCAAGTACGGGTACCTAGTCATGATAGAATTCCTTGCTTTACACGTTTCGTGATTTCTTCTTCTGTACCACCTCTCCAGCCTGTACAGGGCTGGGCTGTCCACTAACTAGACTTGAAAAAGCCTCTGCCAACTTCTCTACACATATCATAGTCATGCTTCTTCGTAAAACAATCACGCATCCATCTTGCGTAGACTTGCCTGCACAGCTGTCCACCGTAACCCTTCAGTTACTCATCTCATCCATCCAACTCTAGATCAAGACTCAGACTCTTCCACAAGCCTGTTTTGTATTCCAAGCCAACCGTCGTGAATAGATACTGGTGGTTCACAAACAACTACACCCGCCTGATTGATAAAAGCAATAAGCCATTCCGTAGCCCTAGTCTGTATCTGCGCCGTCCATGATCGTTATGCTAACAAAGAAAACTGAAAGCAATAATAAAACAAGGTGTGTTCGATCGTAATTTCGAACTCATTCGATTCAGTGCGAGGTCCCATTCATGTTTCCGTTAATACCATTTGTGAGGGTGTCGTGTCCTGCTGTCGACACTGGCAGGCTCTCAGTTGTCGAGCCAGGCGTCAAGGCTTTGAATGTGCCGTTGAGTGGTCCGCCTGACACCATTGATTTCTGACTGATTGGCGAAGAATGAATGCCGTTGATGAGGGGTGGGCTGAGATGGCCATTGACGAGATGCTCCAGGCCCTGTTCCAAACAGAGTCGAGTATAGTCTGGGTCATCTGGAAACACTTGCACCAACCCGCGTCGAGGTACTTTCTTATCGGGGAATGGAGTGCTGCTCGTCTGTGCTAGCTGCGGCATATCCTCGCCGACCAGCGCCCCGTTGAGATAGTATTTGCATCGAGGAGCGAGCCCATGATAACGAGCAGCATCTGGGTCTTGCTTCCATTTTTGACATGTACCCCATTGCATGCTTTGTGCTTCCGACTCTAAGAGTTCACGGTACTCAACCGCTAGCTGGATATTACGAAGATGTGGAATGTTGGAGACGGTATACATGAGATCAGACAGCTGTGTTGTGTTAGTTCTAAGTGCTATTGTCCGTTCTCATGATGGGTTATTTACCTTGACAAAAAACATGTCCATAGTGCGGAACTTCTCCCAAGCCTCTTCCCGTAATCGCTGCTTCGTACCAAAACACAGCTCAGAGGGATCCTCTTCGCCGTAGTACCCGGACAGCTGCCGACCAAGATCCCAGACTTTCTCGTCGATTAGGGAGTAGAGGCGCCACTCTACACGCCAAAGGGACATCTTGGCTAGTTGACTGACGGGAGCGCGTTCCCAGGCCGTGTCTGGAAATTGGTTAGTAGACACGTCAAAAAGAGAAGTTACATCTGTGAGACTTACATCTGGAGAGGTCGAGGTCCTTCTCACCGAGAAGAAGAGCTACATGGGTGTTAAGCACCCACTGCTCACGGCCCTCGGGCGTGCCATTGGCCTCTCTTCGGATTGTATCGTATCGGCAACCTTGAACGCGCTTGAACTTCTCTGCAAGAACTGGGAGCTTAGGGTTTGGACATGTATCAAGCCATCGTAGAAGAGGGGGTAATTTGCTGAGCCGCGTGCGTTCCTGCTCTTCGCGAAATCGTCGTTGTTCGGCTTCGCGCGCGGCGCGTTTGCGTTCTTGATCCTCGCGGTACGCACGTTCTCGCCGCTCACGTTCTTTCCGCTCCTCTTCTTCGCGTTGACGACGAGCTTCTTCAGCTGCCTCTCGCTCGAGTTGTTCGCGATGCAGCCTCTCCTCCTCTTCACGCTGTCTTTTCTCTTCCTCCTCCCTCTTTTTCTTCTCCACTTCGACCCGTCGTTTCTCTTCCTCTTCCTGTCGGGCCTTTTCCTCGGCTTCGCGTCGTTGGCGTTCTTGTTCGTCCTTACGCTTGAGCTCAGCCTCGCGCTCTTCCTCCTCCCTTCGCAATCTCTCTTTCTCCGCTATCTCCTCCCTACGCTTCTCCTCCTCCTCTGCTTTCTTTCGGACTTCTTCCTCCTCGTGTTGCTTGGCAGCTTCAGCTTCAGCCCGCTTGCGTTCTTCTTCTCTCTTGCGTGCATCCTCTTTCTTCCGCAATTCTTCCCTCTTTGCTGCCTCGGTTTCAGCTTGTCGTTGCTTTTCTTGCTCGATCTCCTTAGCTTCTTTGGCTCGAGCTGCTTGTAATTCTGACTCTGACACAGCCTTGATAGAATCAGCATCTTTCATCTCCACGTCGGTCTCCTCTGACTTGACATGGATCTGTCTTTCTGCGCTGCTAGCACGGTCGGTATCAGCGCGATGCGAGTTGACGCGCTTCTCACGCCTATCGTCATCATGCTTCTTGTGAGTTGATTTAGCCATTAACTTGGAAGAATCTTGGACACTGCTGGATTTGCGAGGCCTCTCGTCGGAAGACAAAGCTTGCTTCGGGCGTTTCTCTTTCGTTTCACTCTCAAGACGCCGCCGTTTGGGTGGGACTTCGCTGTCATCCTTACTGCCATTACTTGGCCGATCAGGTGTAATGCTAGCACGATGCCTCTTAGTCGAACCGTCACCAGACACCGATAATCGGTCCCGAGATTCGTCTCTTTTGAGAGCCTTGGCCCGGTCATGGTATTTCTCAGAAAGCTTCTCAACCCTGTTCTTGTCGTGTTTGTCATGTTTGTCGGCTGTTTCCTCATGTTTCGACTCGTGGGGGCTTGTCGGGTGGTCCTTGAGGGACGAGGCGTTCGATGCCATACTAGCGCGTCGTTGCCGCTCTCGGTCTCGTTCTCCACGGAGCTCGCCTTTAGATATAAGCTTCCTCCTGGGTTTGACTGTTTCGCCCTCTGAGGATGCAGCAGCAGCATCCGAGTCAACATGCTTGGCCTTGAGTTGCTTGTGAGACATGGTCGGAGACACTTCGCGATCGGAAACATTAATAGATGGAATGCGGTCTTCTTTTCGGGGTCGCCCTGGGCCGCGCTTTGAGTTTTCATCTCCTTGATTCGTAATAGAGTTTGATCTCCGCTTTTCTCTTGGGCTTGTGAGTTTGGAGGTGGCGGACTTCTTCTTCGGTTCGGGACTGGAAAGGATTCGTTTATGCTGTCGAGCCTCGTCTTTGTCTTTCGTTTCAGCCCGTCGTGCGCGCTTGGCTTCCCGTTCTTCACGATCGCCACGCTCTTGGTCTCGCTCGCGGCGGCTTGGCGATTTTGTCTTGGCAGAGTCCTTATGACTTCTCTTGTACTCGTCGTAAGCATTCTTCAACATATGCTCTTCATCCTTCCAGTTCGGGCCTGCACGCTGTCGTGCAATCTCGTAGTATGTTTCGCCTTTATATCTCCTAGTAGGATCGAAACCAGCCTGCTCTAAAAGCAACTCGACCACTTTGATGTTTTCCTGTCCGATCGCGGCGAGTATTGGCGTCGCAAACTCTGGTTGAGCATTGTAAACGGGTCGCGGGTCAGGGTTAGCACCTCCCAAGCCCAGAAGTAGCTGTATAACAAGATCATGCCCACCTCGCGCTGCAGCAACCATGGATTCAGGGTCGTTAAATCCCTCTTTTACTTGCAAAATGCGGGCAACGGTTTCCTCGTCTCCACGCCCAGCAGCCTGACGAAGTGTCTTTTCGTCGAGGGGCATATATAGTAGATCGTTTCGCGTCTTCGTTGCGCGCACTGTTCCGGTTCTCCGGCCTGATCCGGAGTTCGTGGCAGGTGAGCGACGTGGGCTATCCGGGGCGTGAGAGTCGCGTGCATCCTGATCTTGGTGCGAGTGGTGTTCTTCTGAGGTGCGCCTTCGATCCCCCGCCCGCTTCCTTGCTGCCATGAGCGCAGCTCGGATCTCTTCCGCGTTATCCGTGTCGTCGCTCACACGGTCGATAGGCTCCTCGCCGTTGACATTTGCTTTTCGAGGGTTGACACCAGCATCTAGTAAAAGCTTGACTACACCTAGATGGCCATTGTCGACTGCGTCCAGCAGTGGCGTGTCTTTGTCGTAGTTGACACAGTCCAGATTACATCCAGCATCGATCAAAAGTTTAACGATGTCTTCGCAGCCGTTAATAGCTGCAATTTGGAGTGGCGTATTTCCGGCGTAATCGGCAACATTCAAATCCTCGGGTCTTTCGGTCAGGCGTGTCCTGGCCCCCTCGTATTCACCCCGTGCACAAGCGCGGGCCAGGAAAGTTTGACCATGCGCATCGAGGTGCTTCTTATGGGGGGCCATTCTTGCGGGGGATGCATTTGTATCGGTGGCAGGCGTTGCCAGGCTACGTAGTTTAGAGCTGCGAGGGTGGGGGCTGCCACTGGCAGAAGAATCGTCGGAGTGCCATTCGGTTGAGTGCAGTGGAGGCGGTAGCCGCCGCTTTTTCTGGCCAAAACCGTTGGATGTGTAAGAAGGTAACTGAGAAGAAGCACTTCGTCGGTGGGCTCGAGACTGTGGGGAAATAGATCGGGTTTGCGAATCATGCTGTGTCTTTGCCGAGAAAGGCTTGTGCTCTTTTGGCAGGCGAGTCGAATCGATGCTGACACTAGTTGTTCGTTGCCGTCTGATCTTACGACTCTCGCCCTCGTCATCAGACTCAACTTTGAGACTTTTCCGCTTGTTAGGCACAGGATTCTCGCTCGGTTTGAGTTTTTCACGGAGTGACTTGGCAGGTCGGGAATGAGAAGGCTCGGAGTCTGAGGAGGATTGTATGTCCTCGGCAAAACGTCGACGCTGTTGTGGCCGATGATGGGGCGGTGACGCAGGCGCAGAGCTCAAGCCACTCGAAGCAGCGGCGTCTTTACCCCGTGCCAGTCTCTCGCGTTCGGGGTGAGCCGGCGTGCGCTTGGTCTTCACAGGGTCGCCGCGGGCATGAATAGATGATGCCTGCTTTTCAAGTTCTGGGGGGCGATAGCCTGCAGCTTTGATAGAGGACTTGGAATTATCACCATCGCCGTCACCGTCACTCCTGTCCTCTTGCCTCACCTTCCGAGCCTTTGATGGGGAGTGGCCATCCTTGCCTGGCAAAACAATGGTTTCTGCGTCAGAATCGCGGTCTTCAGAAGCATCTTGATCAACTGCAGAGGAAGAATTCGCGTTTCGACGGGCATCTTTGTCCTTGTCGTTATCCTTGTCAATAGGCTCAGAAGGCCTGGGGCTTACTGGCGGCGGTGTTGACTTTGAGATTTCGGGTTTCGAGTCAGGCCGCTGATGAGGGGAGTCGCCAGCAGGCCTCGTCTGGTCGGACTGGGCAGCATTCTGCGCATCCATGACATTTACCTGCGAGGACGACTAGCGACTACCACCATTCTGGTGATGATGATCAAAGCTGAGGATGGCAGGCGATAAACTCGCGCGGTTGCTGATACGTGAATCCTTAAACCTAGAATTGAACTGAACTGGATGCAACGGTCGGGCGCGACAGAGAGGCAACAGCGAAAGAACACGGGCGTGGTCAAAAGACACGCAACGCACGAAGCAAAGGCGGAGAAAAACACCAAAGGCTATGCGCAACGAGAGAATTGATCCGGCGGGTCGTGATGCAGAGAAGATGGCGTTGGGTACGTGGACTATGGAGAGTGTGTGTGAGTGTGGTAAGTTTCGGATTGAAGGTGAGTAGAGTAGGAATTGGAACTGGAAGGTGGAGGCTTATTGGCGACGGAGGACCGATAATGGATGTAAACGTAAACCTTGTTTTAGGTAGAGTTACGTGATGGATGTTATGTTGTGTTGTGGTAAGGTACTACTAGGTAGGTAGGTAGGTAGGTACCTAGATCGAATTGAGGATACGGGTTTCTGTCCAAGTCGAGAGAGGGAGAGCGACCTAAAGCAAGACGAGACAAGGCGAGGCGAGGCGAGTCGAGAGCGAGATTGACTGAGAACAAGAGAGTGGAAGAGAGAGAGAAATGCCAGGCCCAGGCTCAAAGGAAGAGTATTATTGGTCCGTCATGTCGTTCATTCGTACTGTCTTTTAGTCTGTCCGGGTGTGAAGGCTAGGGCGATTACGATACGGTCGCACATAGAGTCTTTGACCGTACTTTTGAGCCAATGAGAGACAAGGATTGTCTGGCTTCAATCTGAGCATTAAAGAAAAAGAATGGGTTGTTTTGAAGTGTGTGACATGATAATTGAGTCTGTGCGTAAGTCAAAGTACCGGGTTAAGTAGTATATAACATAGAGCATGAATTCTTTTCCAACTTGACATGTTTGTTTACACTGAGGGCCGCATTAAAGTTTATTTATGACTCTCTCTCCGACTCTGAGTTCCGGGGGCAAAACCCACTGGAACCTACCTGCGCTAGTGATACCCATTTAGTGGGCTTAGGCTGCTGGCAGTCCCTAATTCCCCTGTGCCTAAGCCCCCTGTTCCATATTACGGAAGGCACTTGAAGATGACACCTTGATCCATCGCCTCATGATTGAACTCGATGCTGATTGGATCAAATTTACACGTTTTATAGAATCAATTCATAACAAAGCATCAATAGCGTCTGTTAAGTCACTATATATGCACAATTACGATAAGGCAAGTACTAGGTATGGTAGCAGCATAGGTAGGTATTTAACTCTACCTCATACACATCCTGGACTGGGCTGGACTGGGCCTTGGTCCAAGTTTCATCAATTTCCCTGACCAGGATCTGTCTGCCTGCGGCTTCTTAATCTTGAGGGAAGTAGCCACTAACAATTCCCAAGTATCTCCACTCTAGGCGCCTAACAACTCTATACCTGCTGATCTTAGCTAAAACACTACCCTCAGCGTGTGGAATCAGTCACATCACTGCTGATCAACTGCTCAACACCTGAGATTTCATGACCTGTGCAACAAAAGCAATTCCATGATGGAGACGCCAAATTCTGTCTCGTCTGGAAGAGAAAGAAGCAGTCTTTTGCTTCCCTCTTCACTGGAACATGCCCGTATCACCTCTCTTCCTCAGGCGGCATACTACATACCCAACTTCATTACCGAAGAAGAAGAGCAGATAATTCTAGATAAAGTGTGTCTATATAGCATCATATGTCTGATTCGTCGCTAAGTACATTTACAGATATCCAGTGCGCCTAAGCCGAGATGGAAACAGTTGACGAAACGACGTCTTCAAACGTGGCCTTCAGACCTTGTCAATAACAAACTACTCGATGCTCCTCTTCCTACATGGCTTCAGGATCCTGTCATAACTCGACTATTGTCGCTTCCGGTCAAAGACTCAGAAGCCGGTCATATATTCTGCGACAGTCCACATCAAAAGCCAAATCACGTCCTCATTAACGAGTATCCACCCGGCATTGGTATCATGCCGCACAAGTTGAGTACACAGCAAGTGATGTATCCTTTTCGCTATCTTAATGCTCATCCTATGTAGGATGGTGCCGCGTATTGGCCTGTAGTGTGCACGGTGAGCCTCGGTTCCAGCTTGTGCTTGAACTTGCATCGTAGCAAGGACGACGGCGCCCTTGACCCCGTGCCTGCTTGGAGAATCCTTCAAGAACCTCGCAGTCTACTCATTACGACTGACCGACTATACACCGACTACCTTCACGGGATTTCCGACATCGAAGAAGATGTCGATCTCATTCCGAATACTGTTGCTAACTGGGGCTTGCTTCGTTCGCCCGATGCGTACGCCAACGGCACACATGTTCGTGAAATCCGCACGAGTCTGACGTATCGAGACGTTCTTCTGGTGTCGAAAATCGCAAACAAGCTCGGCATGTTCTTGAAGCGTTGAAGGCCAATCACTCCGAGCTAGTAAACGGGCGGGATCATGATCCATCGCTCCGCGACCTTATCTGCGCCAAACCTTTGCACATACCATGCCTTGGTACCCTTTGCTGTCGCACCCAAGTTCACAGCCACGAACACGAGACCACTCAGAACGCTCTTGTTGAGGAGCTGACCTTGGGGTGCGGTGATCCACGCAATAGCGAGATACACGAGGCATTCTGAAGTGTAGTGTGGACAGACCAAGTACTTGAACCATCCCTCACTTGGGAGTGTATACTTCTTGAGACTTGCCAGGTGCCTGTGACATTGGTTCTGCTTAAAGTACGCCACAATGAACAATGCCAGAGCTGAAGGTAACCTTGGTGGGATTCGGAGAGGCTGTGCGGGAGAATTCCAGGCTCCTAAAATTGCACCTGCAACTTGTCAGTTTCTGTTGCTGCCAGGTGTGATCTATTTAAGAACGTACTGGAACCCTCAACCCAGACAGCGAGGCTTATTGCAATGTAGTACGCAAGACCAAGAGCCCAGTGAATAACCCACATAGGTGACGACCCTGGCTTGAATACAAACAAACTCTCGCAGAGCCTTCTTGAACCCTGCAACGCCATAAACAGCCATGCCACGAATACTTGCTCCAAACTCATAGACGGTCCGCCAGCTCGGTCCTGCCACGTAATGATGCTCCTCAATACCGACCCCTTGATGAGATACTGCCACGCCCAGAAGCCTGATAAAAACACCGACGTGATGTAGAAGTGCAAGAACCACGAATGAGGTACTTGCCCATACTCTGTCAAATTTTTCAGAAACGACCTCAGAGGCACAAAAACTTGCTCCTTGTTTTCCATCTCCTTCTTCCTAGGCTTCGTGTTTTTAGGTCTTCGTGCACCATAGTCCATAAGAGCACTACGGACATCTTGTGGGAGAACTTGGATACCAATAATGATGGTTGCAGAAAGGGCAAAGAAGCTCTGACACCATTGAGCCGGCGTCATATTGGACATCAAGTCAATCGAATGGTGCAGTAGTTTGGCCATGGTCCCCTCATAACAGGTGAGTCGAAGTGAGATGGAGGCGAAGATGGCAGAAAAGAGACCAGTTTGTGTTGTCGAAAAGCATGTGCTTTATTCAACGTCCGAGACTGGCGTATCCTGCACAGTGTCAATAAAGCAAAACATATGTGTTAAGTCCACAGCGAATCTGTGAGTCGAGGTATTCCAACAAACAGCATAATTCTCTGTGTATATTTAACAACATCGTAACTAATTCGGCGATATCAATCCAATTTTATGACAAAGTCTACGCTTTCAAGTAAGCATTTCATATTAAGTCTTCACGTAGCTTCCTAGCGATTTAAATGACTAAGCTTGTTGGCAGAGAAGCATGCTAAACATGACCCATAACGATGACATTTAGTCATTCACACCTTGTTATCAAACATTTGAAGACAAAACGCCAAATTGGTCTTATGGAACTGCCAACCTATCAACATATCTACATACAAGAGTAAGTAGATAGAAATGTCAGTGAACTCCTATATCGACGCGGCCTACCCTATAGCTCTCCACCATGTAACTGTTATCAACTTCAGCCATTAGATATTCCAAAGTATCACTCTTCAGGTGTCAGAAGAATTGGCCCCTAAAGGCAAAAGAGATGAAGCGATTTATTGCTTTATGCTAGCTTAGATTAGCACTTAGACTACTTTATTTTGACATCCTGCATCTTAGAGGACAATTCTTCTGTTACTCACCTGCTACTTAAACCTAAGGCAAACCAAACGCTATCGATGATTTAAAGGCCACAGCTCGTTAAACGATCTGAGAGAACAAGGTGAATCAATTGTATCATCCAGTTGGTACCGTTTGTGGCGTAGATGTATCACTATGGTTCGCACAGGGCAGGGAAGTAAGAGTATCAAAACAATACAGCTTCTATATAGCGAATGACAGTCTGACCGATAAACAATGACTAAACGAGTGTGTGTAAGTAAGTACAAAAACACCAGCCAATTCCAAGACACAAATCAAAAGCCAACACCCCGAATCCTTTCCCCGTCCAATCCTAGTATACATATCCAGTTGTCCAAATCCGAACACGTTGATCACTTTTGACCTCCAATCCCTGAAACTCCATATCCTTGAGATGCTTAGATACCCGTGCCAAAGTTCTGGCAACGGTTGCCGAAGTAGACATTTCTGTTCTCAGAGAGGCAGTCGGTGTACTGGATGCCACACTTGGTCTGAGCAGTCTGCCACTGATCGTTCCCGAAGAAGTTGAACCATCGGGGCTCAATGCCAGACTTCTCCAGGGCGCGCTTGTGGAAATGAGAGTGAGAGCGCTTGTCGAAGTAGTTGCTGCCTTCGCTGCGAGTGTTGAGCTTCTTGCAGCTCTGGACATAGGTGTTGAGACAGGCAGTGTACTGGGTCTTGCAGGCGTCGGCGCAGGCGCTGGACTGCTGGTTGCGACGGTAAGAAGAGCAAGAGTTGGAGTTGGTATCTGTGTAAAGCTTGAATGGGTTCTGCGAGAAGTCGTTCTTCAAGTCGTTGCAGGCAACAAGAGGAAGCTCAATACCGCCAACAGGGTTACCAGGGCCGTAACCCCAGATGCGGGAGCTGGGCTGCGAGCAAATGTTGGTGGGCTGAGGAGCGCACGAGGTGGAGGCAGAAGAAGCAGTGGTGGAAGTGCTAGTAGCAGCACAAGGGTAAACACTGGTGGTGGTCTTGACATTGTTTCCACCAGAGGGAGCGTTATTGTTGAAGCAGCCGGCCTTGCTACAGTTACGACCACGAGAGCAAGTGGAGGCGCAGTAACCCTGAAGACCGTCACACCACTTGGAGAAATCGAAACAGTTCAGAACTCCAGGCCAGCCAGCGTTCTGGAAGCAAGAAGCAATGTTCTTGGCACAGTTGTTATAAGCAGTCAGGCAGCTGTTCTGGTCCTGGAAGTCGGGAACAGAGGGCGCACACCAGTTACCGCACTTGTACTCGCAGGTGTTAGGAACGATAACAGTAGAGGTGCACATAGCCGGGCCAGTAGTGGTGGTGCAAGAGGTAGTGGTGGTACTTCCAGGAGGAGGGTTAGGACCGTTG
>QGED01000013.1:19856-84638 GCA_004367475.1 Fusarium camptoceras
GGACCGTTGTTTGTGGTGCTGGAAGGAGGAGGGTTGGGACCACTGTTGGTGCTCGAGGGAGGAGGGTTGGGACCGTTGTTTGTGGTCGAGCTGACAACGGTGCTCAAGGTTGTGGTCGAGCTGGAGATGGATGAGCTGACAGTGGTGCTCAAGGTTGTGGTCGAGCTGGAACTAGATGAGCTGACAGAAGAGACGCTTGAGGTGGAACTTGAAGTGCTCGAAGTAGAAGCAGAAGTGGTTGAGGTTGAGGACAGAGATGAAGAGGAAGATGAACCAGATGGATTCCAACCACAAGGCTGAAGAGATAGCAAATCCTCAGAGATGTAGACACTCAGACGGCTGGGTCCACCGCAAAGCAGAGTTTTGTCTCCGTTACAAGGGACGTTACAGTCGCCAACATTAGCCTTGACGGTGTCGTTGGCTAGAACGTTACCACAGTAGCATTCACCACCGTACTCGAGACCAGCAAGAGGGAAACCTTGGTCAGCGCAGGCGTTCAAGCAGCTCGAGGGAGTCATCTTGGAGCCATCAACATCCATAGGCCAGGTCAGAGCACGACCCTTGGAAGAGTTGTCGGTGTAGCAGCCACTAGGCTTGTAACCAGCAATGGACTTGATGGTTCCGGGAAGGTTGGTGACGACACCACCAAGATCAGTGGTCTTGAAGGTAGGATCCTGCCAGATAGAGAGAGCGTTGTCACTGCCACATGTTTCAGTCTTATCACCAGTGCATTGGTAATTGCATTGGCTGTCATCAAGCTGGGCACCACCGACAGTTGAACCACAGTAGCAGACGCCGTAGTACTTGAGACCAGCATAGCGGAAGCCGTTACCCTTGCACTCGGCGACACACTTCTCAACAGTCATGTTGTACTGGTTCTGTCCAGAGCGGTAGATGAGCGCACTGCCACTACCTCCAGGAACACCGTCCTGGTAACATCCAGCTGCGACATATGGCTGGAAAGGATCGAGACAAGGCGGGTACTCAGTGTGCCAGGCCTGAGCGACGCCGGCCAAGGCAAGAGTCGCACCGGCGACGACAGTTCGAAGCGAGAACATGGTGTTGTTATTGTCAATGAAAGGATCGAAAGTTGCAGATCGAGGCCGGGATTCTTGTAAGCAATAGTGAGTGTTAGGCGTCTCGATAGCGTTGCAAGCTGTCTGTATATTTAAAGAGAGTGGTACCCGAAGGCAGAAACGAGAGAGTGTGAGTTGGGAGAAGAGAATGTGAGAGTAGCTGATTGCTTGAGAAGCTGCTGTTGGATGATAAGAAAAGACAGGCTTTGGGATGGGATGGGCGAGGTTATTTATTCTCTGCGTCCACGGCAATCTCAAGGACTCTTTGCTTGCCCCTACCAACTTGTGCACTTGTAGTCATACCGACAGCCATGGGCTCAGACACCGGAAGCCCCGTACCGACCACAATACCACATCAAAATGTTCTGAATAGCATCGTGATGACCTAGAGACGCCTCTAGACGCCGATGAACCCGCTGAATGGCGGAACTAGAGGCGCTCTGCCCAAACCAGTAACTGTAGGCAGACGCCACAAAGCGTCTAACACACACCATGGTAGCTTGAGGACCGTAGTGTTATGATTGTATTCAAGTTCCACTAGTGAGGTAAGAACCTTTTCTCGTTAGGTGGGTAAGATCTGGCCTGCACCTTGGTCCGGGTTGTTGGTACTAGACCAACAAGCGAGGCATCGAGAGGCTTGCGATGGCTATTCTGACACAAGTGTATGGGTAGAGCAAAGTTTGAAGCTCAAGCTCGAAACACGTGGAGACATCAAGGGTCCAGACATGGCCGATGGCTGTCGGCTTGGTATAGCTTCTGTGGCGCTCAAGGCTTCTGCAGGTCTCCCGTCTGTTCCTGCAGCAGCGGGTGCAGGTGCGTTGCAAGGGCTTCAGATCTACCAAAGCGCTATGCGCTTGGTAGACGTCTAGAAGCCAGTGTCAGTGTTATCGACATAAGCTTCTGTCATCCGCAGAGTCAATGTTGGATACACTCAGATATAGCATTATGACAGAACATTTGCCATGCCAGACTTCGCTCAGTAGCTTCGAGAAAAGAAGATCCTTGTTGGTCCCTTCGAGGGATCCCGCCTTCCCGAAACATAAGTTCGGATGGTCGCATTCCAAATTCCTGGATAGTGCATATGGGGGCTCAGATCGGACCCAAGATTCGGGTGTCGACACCGCAGTAATGTCACCACGAACCATAGACCTGCATGACTTGGTTTAGCTCTAGACCCGAGGGCTCAGCACTTGCTGACATCCTGTTGGTTGGTCGTTGATATCACTGCAACCTCTTGAGTCTCCCCAGTTTTGCCCTGCCAAGACTTTAATGGAGAGAAATCCGACACCAATAATAGGAAAGTCTATGCCATGGGGATCTAGATGGCTGAGGTTCGGTCTGGCCGGTCACCTTCATCGCCGGATTTGGACAAGATTGGATGGATGATGTAGGAAGCTTTTGACAATGGCCTTGTTGCGTAGATCAGCCACAACAGGACATTGGAATCGTAGCCATTCCTTTTATGGGTGAACCAAGTTTAAAGCTGCCATTGTGTTGTGTTGTAAAGAAGAAGTGGTACCCAGTGAAGAGATGAGGTTGCTTTGAGCTATGTAGTCAATGCACACGTGACACTTACACTTACCTACACTGGTTGACATCCCATTACACGCAGGACACAACAATAATCGTATTCTGGTGAAAACAAATGGATCGTCAAGGAACATTCATGAAGCTCAAACATAAATCTCCTTAGTAACAGAATCATACCATTTGTGCAAATCATGATATGCCCATCTTCTCGTATACCACAGATCGGCAACCAAAGGAAGCATAACGCCGCATCGCCAGAGTGCCACTGCCGGCTCCAACAGTTTGGCCATGTTTGCTGACCTCACTCACTTCAGCTATCCTGATCATGCTTAAACTGTGACTCCATAACCGTGGATACTGCGAGCCTCAAGGACCTGTCTCGTCCATGGTCTTGCAGTTTCAGAGTAGACCGTTGAGAATTTGAGGCTCACTAAAGATGCCGAAGACCCAGGAACCAAACTCTGATTGTAGACCAATAACTTCATTCGTCATAGAAGTTCATAATGAACGAGGTCTTTTGAGCCGTGGCTTCTTGAGCCCTCGACTTACATATTCTACTATAGGCATCGAGGTCGATCGACGGGACTACCATGAGACCAGCCAAGCTCAACCCGCTCGATTTCCTTTAGTAGCTCTAAATTTTTTCCGGTGTTAAACTGCGTTTGATCGGAATATGATGCAATAACTCAACCCGTCTGACTCGCAGAATCCAACATTTGTAATTCATAAACCCACACAAGGCCAAGACCCTTAAACAAGACAACCACAACTCACTAGTCAGGGCAGAGGATCGTTTAGACTTACCCGTCAACGCACCATCCACCATGGTAGCCACATAAGCCATGGTAAGAACTTGACCAGGTACAAGGAATGTAAACTAATAAACGACTAGTCTAGTCGGGTTGTGGCACTTGGATTATCCGTAAAAAGTTGTAACAGGCCATCAACTTATTTATCTACCTAAATAATTCTAATATACTCTTGGATAACCATAAACTTTGATTTGTAAAGAGGAAACGGTCTTAACATGGTTCTCGTGTGCTTAGTCGCTTGTATTGATTCATAAGGACTACTACTACTTTTCCTACATGGAAGCAAACCTATTAACGCCATGAGTCGCAAATGCCATCCCTAACTACTTATTTGTTCCTCATGTGAGGAGGAACCCACTTGCCGCCTGCTCGTGACGCAGGCTGGGCCTCCGCAGGAGGAGCGGGAGACTGCTTTCGATCATCCTCAGCGCGGCCAGAGCCGCTTCGATCCATAGGTGGCGCA
Organism: Fusarium camptoceras; assembly: GCA_004367475.1. Classification (NCBI taxonomy): domain Eukaryota; kingdom Fungi; phylum Ascomycota; class Sordariomycetes; order Hypocreales; family Nectriaceae; genus Fusarium; species Fusarium camptoceras. The sequence goes on from QGED01000013.1 coordinate 23,738, forward strand.
CCACCTCTAGGCGCGAAGCGAGGCGGAGGGGCGGAAGATCCAGTATCGGCTCCGCTGCCACCGGCCGCCTGCTTAGCAGCCTCACGTTCTCGCCAGCTGGGCTTACCGCCAGCAAGGGCAAGTCTGGGGGGGCCACCAGCAGAGGGGCGGTCGTTGGAGTCGGACCTCTCGGCAGGAGGTGCTCGAGCGGGAGGAGGTGCATCACCACTCTCACGAGCAGCCTCACGCTCTCGCCACTTGCCAGCACCAAACATCGGTCTCCTGCCTTCGGCGGCTGGCTCTGAGCGCTCTGGTCCACGAGAGAAGCCACCAGGGGCCTGGGTCTTCTCGGCCTTGCGACGGGCCAGTGCCTCCTCCTCTCGTCGTTGTTGGAGGGCAGCCTTCTCCAGCATCTCTTGACGCTCCTTCTCTCGCTGCTCCTTGAGCTTGGCGAGCTCTTCCTTGCGAGCCTCGTCGCGAATGCGCTGCTCCTCCTTTTCACGAGCGGCACGCTCTTCGGCTTCGCGGAGCTCACGTTCCTTCTCCTCATGCTCACGCTTCTCACGGAGACGTCGGTCACGGACCTCCTTCTTACGTTGAGTGATCTGCTTCTCAAGCTCTCGCTCGGCGTCGCGACGACGCTTCTCAAACTCATCACGGCGACGCTCGTGAAGGGAGTCGCGGAACTCCTCATACTGAGGTACCAGTCGACTAAGTCGGTGTTTGAGCTCAACGCTCTCCTTATGTTTTTGCTCGGCTTCCTCGAGCTTTTGCGCCTTAACCGTATCGTAAATCTTGCGGTCTTCCTCGACCTGCTTGGCATAATCATCGGACAACTTCTTGGATTCCTCCTTACGGAAAGCACGTTCAAGATGATCGAGGCGCTTGCCGGTGATGCGGAGACGCTCGTTAACGTCGTTCTTCTCACGCTCCAATTGGGCAAGCTTCATAGCACGTAGGCGGTTGCTGTCAAAGTTGTCAAGATCGTCCATATCGATTTCGATACCCTTATCGCCCATCTTGAGATCAGCGATCTGCTTCTTGAGTTCCTCCTTACGGACACGGTCGTGCTCAGCCTTGAGTCGCTTGGCCTCACGCTCCTTTTGCTCATTCTGAAGTCGCAGATCTTCAGCCTCCTGGAGAGCTTGCTCACGAAGTCTCTTCTGACGGGCATTCTCCTTATCCTTCTTAGCCTGGATCTCGGAAGCGGCCTCCTTGCGCTTCTGGATGAGATCCTTTCGTGAGAGGATATCGAGATGCTCCTGCTCGGCGCCGGCCTTGGCGCGGGCGAGAGCAGCCTCGCGAGCCTCAAGACGGGCTTTGTTGAAGTTGGGATCAACGTAGTGGCAAGTAGTGTAGAGAGACTTGGCAAGGCGTGTAAGCTGCGAGCGGACGATCTCGGAAGGAGTGCTCTGGAGTCGCTGGACAGTGCCGGTCTCAGACTCAGCAGAGCCAGCAGAAGACCCACCGTGGCTAGCCTTGGAGGAGGAGAAGACATCGTTGTCGAAGCTCAAGACGCCAGTGGCATGTGCCATGCGGACGGAGAGATCGCCCTTCTTGTTACCGTTCATGATAAACTTCTCAATCGTGCCGCGGGTGACCTGGTAAGGCTCTGGGAACTGGGCCAGACTCTCGACGAAAGACAGGTCAACAGTCTCGTAGACCTGAGAGAGTTGCTGGAACAGGCGGGTCAGGATGACCTGCTGAAGAGGAAGGATGTACTTCTCCATCTCAGAGTCGGCACCAATCTTGGTCAGAATGGGGGAGATCTTCTTGCAAATTGAGAGAGGGTGGAAGTCAACCTCAAGGATATCATAGAGCTCACGGATCTCAGGGCGGGCGCGCTGGAGGAGAGACTTGGACAGAGCATCCCGGAAGAGTCTAGCACGAGTAGGAGCTTGAGACATGCCGAGGAGGTGAGTCAGGCGGGAGTTCTTGGTCTTCCTGGCTTCGTCGAAGTCAACCATAGCACCACGAGATCGGCTGGTGCTGATAACAGGGATGGCCAGAGCGGAAAGCACAACGAAAGAGGCAGCCTTCTGAAGCTCGGCATCGGATACAGGTGGGTTATCAGCCTTCTTGCCCTGACCACTGGCGACAAGAATGGAGGACTGTCGGAGAAGAGTGTAGTATTTGGACCAAGCAGCAGCATGGAAGAGATGGTTACCACCGACAAGGAAGATTCGAGTCAACTTCTCGTAGTAGTTAGCCATCATGACATTCTTAGGAGGTCGCTTGCTGAGGTTGAGAAGAGTATGGACATCCTCAACACTGCGGAAAGCCTCCTGCCAGAGCTCGAGTTCAACGGCGACGTTAAGCTGCTGGAAACGAGTCTCAAGATGTCGCTGCAGGGTGTCGGGATCGCTCAGGTTGATGGCGTGCATCTGAGTAGAGTACTTGGCGGCGGTCTGGACATGGTTGCGGAGCAGCTCGCAGAGACGGCGGAACTCGGTCTTGCGGGTGTACTTGAGGCAGAAGTCAAAGGCCTGGGTGGCGGTGCTCTGGTAAAGGATCTCGAGGCGAGCGTTGTTTCGGAGGATGTCGAGAACAGTTCGGTAGGCCTCCCAGAGGAACTTGAGCCAAGGTGTGACGATGGCTCGGTCGGTACGATCTCGGGACTGCTCGCCGGAGACAGTCGCGAGGAGGATAGACTCTGGGGTCTCGGTGGCCTCGAGGTCGTCGATGTTGGAGGTGCCGGCAGTAGCGTCAATGCTCTCCTGGACTTCGTCGGCCTTCTTCTGAGCGGCAGTGACCTTCTCAACAGCAAGCTCGATGAACTTCTTCAAGACCAACTGTATATGCATGCGTTAGCGTCGAAATATCTCAACACCGACTTGCGACTCGGTTGAAGTCGGGGTACATAATCATACCTCGATGGTGCCAATATTTGTGTTCTGAGAGATATTCTTGTATTGGTATAGAGCATCCTTGGCAAGCTTGCCCTTCTTCTGTTCGACGGAAAGCTCGACGAGGAGGAGCATCACGGGCTCCAGCGACATGATGGGGACATTTCGGGATCGCTTGTTGGTGATGTGCTCATGCAGCAGAGTCAAGGCAGCGGATGCCTGACCGACGCCGATGAGTTCATGGGCCCTCTTGAGAACATTCTCGGGCTTTTGGTGTGGCGGAGGAGGCTATCGAAAAACTTCAAGTCAGCATCATGACGGGGACAGTGTGGAGGAGGGGTAAGGCTCCGACAGAGATAGGGCTAGAGTCCCAGCAACGGGAACAAAGGAAGGCCACATACCATGCTGGGCAACCTCCTCTAGATATAACTTGACTAAGAGAGGAGATTTGGTGATGATGATCCGAGATCGATCAGCCGGCGGGGGGGAAGAAGAGCTGAGGAGATTCGACCGGCACTCGTGATGGTGTTGCAGCACCCTTCCGTAAAGTTGAATTTTTCGATTTTCGTGTGTGGCCGCTACACATGGGGAGGGGCTATTCACGCGCTGACTCAGCCGATGTGACTCTGAAATTGTGGCTGCCCGCTTTACACGTTGTGGCTGGCAAGGCTGAAACGCCACAGAAGATACCTAGTCTTCCTCTTGCAGCGGGAGGTGTGAAAGACAAGGCTGTGGCAGTCACGGCAAGGTATGCAGAATGGCGTGGATCACCAGAATTATGTATCTATTATCTTAAGAAAAAAGAGTAGAAATGGTCAGGTTGTGTGATTAAGACATGGCAACAAATATTTTGTTGAGTGGATGTATGTCTTTGGGCATGTCACGAAAACTGTTTATAAATAGGTCCTTCCAATAATGATATCCCGCCTCACGAAATGAAAGCATCAAGTCTACATGCTCATGCTCATGCTCATCTACCTCAAGTATCTAGTCAAGTTTCTCCCACATTTGGAACTCATACCTGGTTCCTGCCTCCTCTTGCCCACCCTCTTCAACCTCCTCGCCCGTCCACTGCTGAAGCTCATCCCTGGTCTTCCTCTCCCATTTTCCATTCTTCAAATCCACAGGGAAGAAAGTATCGCAGTCGAAGTCCCGCTCAATGCTCGTCAGCAAAATACGTTGTGCTTCGGGCAGCTTGAGCGCAGCGTCGTAGCTTTGTGCACCACCGATAACAAAGACGCGGCTGACGTCACTGCGAGTTCGAGCGTACTGCAGAGCAAGCTCGAGGGATTGGACTCTGACGGGCTCGGAAGACTCAACCGTCTCGGGCAGCTGTGAGGGCGCGGAGCGGCTTATGACGATGTTGAGACGGTCTTTTAGAGGGCGGAACTTGGTGGGGATTGAATCCCAGGTTTTGCGGCCCATGATGACTGCGTTAAGAGATGATGAAGGAGCCTGAAGCTTGTTAGAAAAGGTTCCTTATATGTTCGTGTCCAATCCTGAGCATTTATTATAGTCGTTTGGTCTATGATGTGTCCGGGTGGGCAGTACCTGTGGTGGTAGTCTTGTCGTCACGCGCGCAAAGTACTTCATCTCCTTGCGTAAGCCTTGCCATGGCATTCCTCCGTGGGCGCCGATGCCCATGTTGCGAGTCGCAGCAACTATGAGAGTGAGTTCGAGAGACTGCATTTTTAATGTGGTTGTGATGAAGAGGAGAGTTTCAAGGTGGATGTTTGATAAGTGAGGTTCAATGTGTGACTTAGTTAGTTGACTTCGTTTTCTGAGGTATTAGGTCCCCCCCAGTATTACGAGGTGTTGATTTTACATGTACAACCGTAGTAAAACAGTATCTCAAATCTTCCTATAAACTTCAATAGATATAACGAGAAGCGGTGCACTTGGGAACGCAGAACAATTTTGGAAGGTTCTAAGCCACTTTGAGTGCCAAGTGAAAGGCTAGGTATCATTCCAGGGATCTGGCTACTGTATTCAGAATTTCAACAGGTATATGGATAGCAATGTTTTTACTAATTTTCTATAAGGTCGACCGTGTAGAAATGCAGCATCAACAGTTTATGAATGGCATTAGAACTGTCACAACCAATACGTTGATTTTGTTGTTACTCACTTCATTTCAATATCCATACCACTGCAAGGCCAGTGGCCATTACTATCCAGACCGGGCTACCTAGAGAACCATTGTCTCTACATGGGAGTAGATATTCTTCCAATTGGCCATCACAAAGGGAGGCGACGTTACAACTTAAAATGAGAGGAGTAGTCAATCCACGGAGGCTGATAGAAATATGGGAATCGTATCCGAAATTTCTGTTGGAACACACTGTCGGTAGTTGACGACATGTTTTATAAAATATGATACTGAAGAGATGGTTGTGATATAGATCATGAATGCAATATCATAGGAGTAATCAGTAGTTCTTACTAGATATTGTATCTGAATATCAGTTACCTCAGTAATGATCGTACTCATCAACAGGTGATATCCTTGACAATGGCGTCAGGTGGTCCCAGCTCTATAGCGTTGGCCGTACAGTGAATGTACATCTGAATCGGTAGGGAATTAGCCGAGCTTGCGACGTTCGAGCTCATAAAAGAGTACGGATGCACATAAAGAGCAGATAATGGTAACCCGGCCAGGGGTAAAAAGCAGGTACATGGACCTCGAATGCACGCATTGGCGCGGCCCATGTCAGATACATAGGTAATTACAAAAACATCCAATTAATCGAGGTCGCGGCAAATCAACTCATAAGCGGAATGAGCTACCGAGACACGGCGATATGGGGAGAGGAAGCTGAGAGTCAGAGCCGTTGAGCATTCAGGGTTCAGGCAAAGGGAAAAGCAAAAGCCATAGTAATTAATCAATGGATATCTTGATACAGAATTGTTTCACTCTCTGGTGAGCATTTGAGGCTGCTTAGCCCCAGCTTGAATGCAACAACTCACATCAATCCGAAACGGAACGCAACAATCGTGCAGGGCTACACAGCCCTTCTTCAGGCAATAACCATGAGAACGAACGAGCAAGGTACTATTAGGACTCAATCCTTCTGGGGAGGAGTTTTGTTGTGTTGCCAAGACAGACCTCATCTTAATCACGACGCGAACCCCAGCAATTTCTAGTGGAGCGTTGTCTGTTGGCTGGACTTGAACTTCTTTTGCACAAGATCCCAGACTCCTAGCTAGCTTTCATATTAGCATGTCATTTAAGACCTGGGTGCAATAACCGAGATGGGGGTTGAGAAACAAATTGAATGCATTGACGGTTTTTGTTTCTGAAAACAATATCCGAGTCTATCATAAGGTCTCTCTAATGCTTTAAAATGGACGCTTTCGTTCACTATGTCTTGGATGATGGCATCTGTATCTGCAAAGACACAGTCTAGTCTAGTTAAATCAAGTCAATTAGAGGTGCCCCCCCTAACTAACCCACAGATGAAAGCAGCCCCTTTATGTATGCAGGCGGCTACTGCAGTGTTCCGAGAGCGGGAAGTGACAGTAACGGAAACTATGAATGTCTCGAGCATGATCTTCACAAAGAATTATGGGAATTGGGTCACAAAAGAAAAGTCTGTGGACGGTTCGGATGCTGCACTGCTACCATCGGCTCGAAGCTTGCACCAGGCGGTCGAGACGAGATCAAGAGCTCGGTCTTGGTTCCTTGTTACCCAGCGGCAATTGCTTCTTGTACGTACTGTAAAGAACTGTACCTGTTGTGCATGCATGCATGTACCCGAGCTGCCCGGGTACGGATACAATAATTAGGTGATGTCCTCGTCTAGCTGGGCTTTGCTGATACCTAGAGATTGCCGGAATATACATTGACTGTGGCTTTGCAACGATCTTGTGAAAAGCTGTAATAGGAATCTGGGATAACAGGCCAACCGAAACATGAAATGAATGAATGGATGTGGGCGTCATTTCTAGAACTTGCTTTTGTATCCAACGGTGCAAAACACAATCAATATGTACTTTGCCAATCAAGCATCTAAACTGAATCTTTCTCCCAGCCATCTCCTGTCAAGTTTTGTACTCCAGGCACTTTCTTGGCTTGGAGGGTTGCTGATTCAGGTCCCTCTCCTCATAATTTGAGAGGCAATATCAAGTGCCTGTAGCTTTGCAGCTAAAATGACAAGCCTGAACGTAAACGGATTGGAGTCCTGATTTTGGATCCAAGGGGATTAGACAGACTCCGCAGCCCCGCTAATGGCCAATGGTGCAAGCTTCTCGGCTTCTAGACCTAGTGAGTGATCAAGGGGATAAGGAGACGAGACAAATTTCATTGGGACTGGAGGAATTATTGCTGGAAAGAGTGTTGCGCTCATCAGAGTTTCACTATATTTGTCTGTCTAGGTATCTATCCATCCATGGTAACCAGCCTAGCCTTATAATGATTGAAAAGCAGAGGAGCCAGTTCATTCAACCCTGGTATGCTGTTGGTGTTATATTCTCTGTTAGCAAACAGAGAGCGTCCGAGCATATTCGTGCTCCCGTTGCTATTACCTCTCATCCATGTATTGCTGCGTCCTTCCGCAAAAAGGGCCCTACTCCTAGCAAGGTTCCATTATTCCCCCCCAGTTGCTGCCAGGGCTCCCGCACTACACGAGCCACTCAGAAAATCCGTGCGTCCAAGTAACTCAACCCCCAAGCGGGCAATCACTGGTCAATCCGCCGCTGATATGACTCCACTACTGGCTCTAACTAAACCCTGCTGGATATGGATTAGGCCGTAGATTACGGTAGCAGTAGGTACACATCGAGGTAGCAGAAGAATTGACCGCAAAGAGCATCAGAGACGAAATATTCCAGTCGCTTAATGCTAGTGTAGGCTAGTAGGTATTTCATTTTATTTTGACTCCCTAGGCCTAAAAGGACAATCTTTCTGTTACCTAGCAGGTACAGTACAATCAAGTCACGTCTCTACCTAGACTCTAGCTCGGGGGAGGTTCCACTCAGTGAAGTGAGGTGCAGTTTCCCCCCCTACCAGGCTAACATCCCCCGGGTCCTTCCCATCACATTCTCCCGCTCCTGCTCCTGTTCTCTGCCACCAAACCTCACCAAACCTTACCTTCCTTACCTTTTACCCTTCCACTTCCACTTTCCACTTTCCCTGGCCTCGACGGACCCTTTTTTCTTCTTCCTTCACATATCCGTTCCAACCCAAACATCGACAGCCGAATAGCGTCCCGACCGTCGATCCTCTCATTCTCGTCCGCGTCTTCAGCTTCTTCGCAAGCTTTCAGCTCACTCAGTGTCATTCATTTGACTCGAGCCCGACTCTCCGTAAGTCTACCATCCCGAACAATCGAATCCGTCTCGCCATCGTTGGTTAGGGGTGAGCGATATGGGCGATCCGCGATGTAACAACCAAATCAACAATGAGATGAACAATACACACTTTTCGACTTCAACTGGCCGCTCGCAATGGCATCGGCCCAGGCAAATTCGATCAACACGCAACGCATTCATCTCGTACCTTGGTTCGCTATTCGTCTATGTCGCGACGCTCTGATCACGAACCGAATCTTGTTCGAAATCGCTCTTCCAGTTGGCTAACCTCGCGCAATGGCAGTTCTCGACGTGTTCGCGCGCCTAATCGCCGCGACTGTTCCGCCCAATCCCATACTTAATTAGCCTCGGCAACCCATTACAAGATGCCTCAGTACACTTCTCGCGATGTCGGCGACCCTTCGCAGATCAAGAAGAACAAGCAGTCGATGGCTGATCTCAAACTCCGACGGCTAACGGAGCTCAACAACCGCTTGCGCGAGGATCTTGAGCGAGAACGCATTCCCGTTAGCACAGCATCAAAGAGGTATGTCGCCAGCGTTGAAATCCACTTGGCGCCTGTGTACAGATACTAATGTTCTGCAATAGCATCATCGCCTACTGCAATGGCACTCGGGACTACATGGTTCCCTCCGTTTGGGGCGCTGTTCCCAAGGGCGAGGATCCTTACGCGCCGCAACAATCTGGTGGCTGCTGTGTGGTCATGTAATACCAGTCGTTGTCATTCTTTTCCTTCACTACCGATTACCAAAAACCAACTACTACGCAATGTCGACGATGATTCAGCGATTGGAGGAGGGCCGCAGTCAATTTTGATATGTTTGTGACGCATTTAAGGGGAGTAAATTAAGGAGATCCGAGTATGGGATACTCGGACAACACCGGCGAAATGGGCCCTGGATACCGAAGCGCCTGCTAGCGATACCACACCGACAACCACGACAGTCACTGGGGGAAGCTGTCAGGAACGATTTGTCCCACTGACGAAGCGCCAAAAGGGCAGAGAAAGCCCTTGCCCACACGATTCAGCTGTACCATAAGGACCCAGATCGAGATACCCCAACATGCGATTTGAGCGGGTCACAAAGCCAACAGCAAGAGCAAGGGGAGCTAACTATAGTTGACGGTGGTTTTAATTCTGTCTCGGCGCATGCTTTGTTTCTTCCTGCTGGATGGGACACGAGTGTTGCTATGAGACCATGCAGGGGAGGTTGAACACCACCAGGGGCGTCTAAATCTGGGTCTGGGTTCAAAGAAATGGTTATGGATCGGGCTCTTGCGCGAATGTAATAATTCCCAATTTTTATCATCATTTTTCTGTTATCATAGGTATCATTTCCATGTCGTGTACGTTTCCCAAGCCAATTTATACTTCTTGTCAATGATTCGACGAGTTTAATTCTTCCAATTTGTCAGTACCTGCTGCATGCATACATGTATGTATGTATGTGTATATAATTATCCTTAGTCTTGGTGTTAGCCGTGAACCTTCCGATACTACCCAGACCTGGACTATCGACTTTATGTTGCAATGTTAAACGTCTATTAATCAACACCATTCATCCGCAAGGCCCAACTCTGCTTGCGTTCGTCCGACCCCACCCGATCCAACGCAGTTGAGTTCAGTTCAGTTCAGCTCAACTCAGCTCAGCTCAGTCCAATTCAATTCAACCATCCAGTCAGCAGCCTCCGCCCAGAGCGACTCGAGTCAAGTGGATCATCTGGGTCGACATGACTGTTCTCAACCACGGGGCTTGCATCACATCAGCCAACATCATACCTAAGTTACCTCAAAGAGGGGCAGAGAAGCTCTAACTCACCAACTTATACATATACCTGTTTACTCAAAGATTTTGACATCATTCCCATATCTAGAACCCATTCATCTATCTTTCTCATTTTCACCCCTAAATACTCCTTCGATTCTTACTTATCCCAACTAACCTTGAGATCGCCGCTAGGCAGAGGCATTGAGTTATTGCTACAGCCGAAACTCTGAGTCCAGCGCCGCAGCCAAAAAGAAAAAAAGAAAGAAAAGTCAAATCGGAGCCGGTCCCGCCAAGAATAAACCACGACGTTCCCGGAACCAATTGCATAGAAATTACCAACCATCGACATTCAAAGTATGACCAGTCAAACGCCTCTTCCCCGCGTTTCTATCCAGTTTTGTACGCAGTGCAAATGGATGCTAAGAGCGGCCTATGTAAGTCTACCTTGATCCTACCTATGATACGCCGTAGCAATAAAGGGCTGACGTGCCCCCAGTACGCTCAAGAGTTACTTTCCACATTCTCAACAGGTCTCGGTGAAGTCGCTCTCCAGCCTTCCACTGGCGGTACCTTTATCGTGACAATCACCCACCAGGCTCTCGGGGCCGAAACTGCCTCTACAAAGACTCTCTGGGACCGACGTGAAGACGGCGGCTTTCCCGAGACAAAGGAACTTAAGAGGAGAGTGAGAGACATCATTGAACCGAACAGAGATCTGGGCCATGTAGATAAGGACTATGGAAAGAAGAAGGAAGAGGGCAAGAAGGAGGATGCAGTCGAGGACAAGACAACAAACACCAAGGAGAAGAAATGTGAGGACTGTCAATAACAAACAGTTGTCTATCTATATATACCTAGGTTCACGATGTGCCTTGATTTAGATCTTGCCATGAGCGTTCGGTATCCAGATTGATACCGAAATCAAGAACTTGAAATACTGCTACTGATCACTCAAGTATAAATAGGAACAGGCATCTTCACCTGTATACGATAAAGACATACCAGACGACAGGATGTTGTTATACTCGATCCGATGCTCAAAATCTGGAACGGATGCAAAGATCCAGGGTACAGAGTAGTTCTCAGGAATGCAACAAAAAATCTTTTTTTAAACCACGATTCGTACAGCAATTAACATTTTCTATCCTCCTGGTCCACTTCCACCTGCTCTCATATCCCTCAGAAAAATCAAGCAACGCTGTCTCCTCCTTCACCAACCCAAACTAAAAGCACAAAACGTATACAGAGGTTGCCCTCGAGCAACGAATAAGACCACACAAACCTCGTCCATGAAATGCAACATGACCGTTAAAACGCTCCCAGCCAGATTAGCCGTCGATGGATTATCCTCGTCATCACAAAAATTAAAGTGAGAGATATATCATCAGCCTCTCGAACTGCGTTTGTCCACGGGCCAGCCTACGCGGAGCAGACATATGGCATCAGATCGTCTGTCCCGTGGATCATATGCATGGAATCCGAGAACTGTGTGCAACTCAAAAAAACAAGTTTTGTCAATGTTTTATCTGTGGAGCTAAGAAACAGCCGTTTGTCGTTATCAAGTTCGCATATAGGCATTAGAGACGATTCGGGTTTCGCAAAAGTCAGCGTCGCGGTCCGGCGCCTCTTAAGTTCCGTCACCCTCCCAGTGAACCAACGTTCCTTACCACCTCGGGTGGCAAGGCTAGCTGCGAGACGGCGGAGATTGGGGGTGCGCTTCGATCGAGACAAGTCCCCGGTCGAGTCGTTCGTTCTTCGTCGCGGTGGTCATCCACGTCGGTCGAGGATGTGATCATTTAACGTCGGCCGAACCTGTTAAAAGCAAAAATTGTTGGCATAAATTCTTCATTTCTTCATTTCTTCATTTTGGAAGGGAAGGAGGTAGCTGGCATGCTTGCGCTGCCAGTCGTTTCAACATACTTTTGCTTCTTTTCAGCGGGTTTCAAGATCTGCGGAGGAAAAGTGTTAGCAATTTTCACGCCAGGATCACCCTTCTCGTTATTTACCTGGAAAGAACACAGCAAGCTCTCATCGACACTCATCATGGCACCAGCGTTATCGAATTCACCACAGTAGTTGGGCGCACTAAATAGTGTGACCAGCTGACGCTTGGAGAAGAATTCGTAGCCATCCTCAACAACCTGGTGAGCTCGGCAGATGAGATCCATATCGTGCTTCTGGAGGAAACGCGAGACAACATCAGGACCGAACGTGAAAGAAACACCTCGATCGTTTTCGCTCCATCCAGTAATGTCCTTATCGGGATCGGACCACAGAAGATCGCAGAGAAGACCGCAGTCAGGAATCTGGAAACATCGTCAGTATGACACTCAGACAACAATGCGCCCATCCTTTGCGCAGAGCAGCGGTTACTCACATCAGTAGGGCGCATAACCCGGCGGATCTGCTCCATAGAGTTGAGATCAGGGCTCAGACCACCGTGCATGGTAAAAATCTTCTCGTCAATGATGGCAGCGATGGGAAGGCAGTTGAAACAGTCGGTAAAAGTCTTCCACAGCTTAATGTTATAGCGACGCTTGCACTCGTCGTAGAATCCATAGATACGGTTGATGGAGGCGCACTCGTGGTTACCTCGGAGGATGAAGAAGTTTTCGGGGTACTTGATCTTGTAGGCGAGGAGCAAGCAAATGGTCTCAAGAGATTGCTTACCTCGGTCGACGTAATCACCGAGGAAGAGGTAGTTGGCCTCAGGAGGGAAGCCACCGTACTCGAAGAGTCGGAGAAGATCGTAGTACTGTCCGTGGATATCACCACAGATCTAAAGAGGGCACAAGCAGGCAAGTCAGCAATCAAGTTTCTTGGTTGCGGCAGGGCCCAGTATAACAGCAGTGAAATCCTTGTGTTTCTCAAGCTGGATCTGCTGGGCCAGATCGAGAACATACCTTGATAGGAGCCTCAAGCTCGAGGAGGATGGGCTGAGAAATGAAAATCTCACGAGCCTTGGTGCAAAGGTAACGGATCTCGGCCTCAAGGAGTTGGACTTGCTTGCCAGGTCGGCTACCTCGCACCTCGAGTAGCCGGTCGATTATAGAGTCGAGATCGACCTCGTGTTGGTCTGCCATTTTGAAGGTATTTGTTGGCTCGAGCGAACCCGCGGTGGAAATAAGGGAGGGTCGCGTGGGGGAGGAGGAAAACGGCAGTCAAGATCCCTAATCAGAACAACTGCGGGGGTAACTTGTCGAGTGGAATATGATAGTAAATGGATATATGCACTTCACAAAAACCTGGCCGAGTCAGCCGGTGAAACCGGAGGAATAAGACACAAAAATAAAGAGAGAGGGAAAAGGACAAATGGAAGTGAAAAAATGTCTCCAAACTCGTAAAAACGCCTCAACCGACACAAAGTGTGAAAATTTGACGATAGATATGAGGCAAAAGATGGGTTGCGTTGCGATGGTGGAAACAGCAAGGAGAGCCCGAAAATTTGGAGGGGAGAAGCCAGACAAGGTGCGTAGGTAGTGCGGGAGGGGAACAAGAGGGGAGACGAGACGAGACGGCGCGGCGCGGCGAACGAACGAACGAACGAGGGAGGGAGCAATGTATGGGGCGCACCAAATGGCAACTTACCCGTGAAGGGATCACGTCTCTCTACCAGAGAAGCTTTGCGTTAGCTTTCGAGGATTGAAAGCAAAAGCAACAGCGGAGAAGCTAATCAAGCAAATTGTCGATGATGAATTGAGTTGCAAAGAAGCAATCAGATCACATCCAATACAGGGAGAAAAACAGTCGTCGTCGTGGTTGCCGCAGTGGGCCACCGGCTTTGGTTGTTGATAGCTGTACCAGGAAGAGACGGTAGGTATAGAGCGTCAGAAAATGGGGGGCAAAGCCAAAGAGGAGAATAGAACAAAACACCGTCAGCGCGAGATTTTGTTATTTATCCTCGTCCGAGATAATGATTATGCGTCAACAAATATGTGACGCTTCGTCGCCTTTGTATAGTAAACAAGTAGAGGGTAGCAGAGAGGCCACTCGATCGTCGGATTTGGAGATGAGAAGTGATATTCTCGTCGTCGAAGTTATCGTCGTCCTTCTGTATTGTATGTATTTTGTGTTGGGGCAGCCAAGCGGGCGCGCGATCAGGGAATTTGGAGTCGGGTTTTTAGGACGGACACGGTGGTTCGTCGGTCGTCGTCTGGGGCCAAGGCAAATGGCGGAGCAGGGTTAATCAAAGCAGCTCTTCACGAAGATGGGCGGCTTGGAATAAGTTCGCAGAGCGTGTTGGCGGTAGGCTAACACGGCGTTGATAACGTTAGGTAGAATAACGTCTTCGTCTCGGTCGTCGTCGGGTTGAGTTTGAAGGGTTGAAGGTTTTCTCAGAATGGAAGGGGAGGGGGATTTTTTTTTTTCACCTGCCCTCTAGTAGTAGTTTAGCTGGGCTGGCCTCTCCCAGGTCGTCACCACCACCAAAAAGCAAACTGACCCAGAGCTGGAGCTAGAGCCAGAGCCACCCACTGCAACAACAACACAAAAAAAAAGCCTGGACCGTCTAGCAGCAGGAAAGGTACCCGACGCTTGGGCTACTATGGGCTGCCTGCGACGGTACCTGCCTTGCTCAAAGGACGCTAGTACAGGGCCCGAGGATTGGATATGAGCTGGAATGGGACCTGGGAGCTTTCTGGGGATGTGGCTACAGGGATGACGACGCTGCTGGGACCGCTGAGCTGTAACGCCGCCGTAATTGAGCCAGCTGCACCTCACTCATGGAGGGAGGGAGGGAGGGAGGGAGGGAGCTGGATGTTTGATCGATCCGATGAACGGGGATCTTCACATCAAAGTTATCTCATCAACCCTTGGCTCCTGATATCAATAAGACGTACTGTACTCTACTACTGTACCTACTGTACGGTACTGTACTTTTCATGTAGTGACAAAACACTGGAACGCAGCCCATTTTGCGATTTCGGATTCGAGTCCACAGTAATTAGCTTCGTCTTCTTCACGAACAGCACGGCAATGCTGGCTGTCCTGTACTGTACACGTCGTCCTAGGTTACTTGTCTCGCTTCCTTGGCTGAAATCACAGTCTCATTTCTTTCTCTCTATTATTAAAACAGTTTCATTTACTTGCTGCCCGTTGGGTGCCCAAGGATGGATACCTTCACTTCAACATGCTCATTAGAGCAGAAGAAGAAAACCTTGACCCAGCTTTCAATAGAGGCAAATGGAAAAGGGGCTTCTGCATAGGTAGCTTTAGCGACCGGATTCGTCGGCGCTTATTCACCAGGACAATCTAAACCTCAGTTTCATACTCCGTACAGTATCTACCTATCTACTGCTCAGCCTCTCTCGGCTTTCTTAGCTCAACCAGTCCGCCAGTACCGATTATCAGAATCTTTCCCCTCATTAGTCACCTTAATAATACACCAAAGAACGAGAAAGAAGCTGTCGCGTGCGTTTTAGATAGGGAGATCTGATTCGACATGAAGCACAACAGCAGGGGGCCCATCGACTAAAATAAGATCCATATATTTTTAGCCATCAATAATTATCCATTCATAGAAATATGGAAGAATCTTGAGTCGTATTGCGATCGAATACGTAACATCCAATCCTCGTTTCTTTTGCAGCGTATTGTAGCAAACAAGTTACAGTCGTTTAGCTGATTGTTGGCTACCTACGTACCTACCTACAGACAAAGCTACGGTCTGGTTGCGGCTCCATACTTGCTATGAACTAGCATCCGCCTTCACCTCCATCTCAACAGTGGATTTGAATATCTGGAGCATCTCCATAAACCCCATGGGATTTCTCAACATCGGGGCAATTGTGCGGCCTAGAATATCGCCACTCGGCTTTGACACGACACATCACGGCACATGGTCGAGTTTGGTAGAACGTTAATCCCGTTTTCAAGGGCATATGTTTTCTCTCAACAACTGGAAACACCAGAATCAAAGCTCCAGTGTATACAAGAAATCAACACTTGACCGACGGAGAACTAGCTATACAAAGCTAAAGTAAGCTCAGACCACAGTGGAATCATCGCAGTTCTGTAGACCTTCCCATTGAGCCATTGATCCCACATAATCTCGATGAGGATATCGTCTAATCATCAATGTATCACAGCTTCAGGACTCTGTCTCTCAGACACGTCAGCCATCAAAGTAAAAGTAATAAATCGTTTGTGTGTAACCCAACTAGTCCTTTCTTTGATTTTCAACAAGGGTAAAAATAACCCCAATCCTTCACCGACCATCAGCTTGGTCTCAACCACATTGCGTCAGGATAACATTTCTATACCCCGCCCAGCCCGCTTGACATGCAGTTGGCGAACGGTAATGCAAGCTCGTCTGTCAGGATCCCATTAAGGCAAGCTAAAGCAATTGGAACGAAGGAGTGTGGCACTTCGTCATATCTATAAAATGTCATCATACATCTGGCTACTAACGTCGATACCTCACACGTGATATCACAATTACACTCTTGATCAACACGACTAGCAACTGGAGGATACACTTTTTCACATAATGAGAGGCCTTCTTAAGGGCATGATTGACCAGAAATTCTAAATTGTGTCATTAGTTTCCGTCTGCCCGCGCTTAGTAGATCGTCTGTCCTCTGTAGTAGGGAAAGCGACATTGATTGAGAATACCAGAATGTCTCGATTCTACAGGTTAGGCTACCGAGTACATTCTTAACCTGTGTAGGCGTTCCACAATCATTAATTTTATGCATTGATATCGTAGCTCTTAGCTTGAAGTATTCTCAAACAATCCATCGCTGACCCAACCCTTCCGTTTCCGCATTCCTTTGCGAGATCCTCCTCAAACGCCGTTTCCTACCCATGATTCCTCGAAAAAGAAGAGCTAGCCCTATAATTGCTTTGCCAGTGCTCCCTTTGAACGCCAAGCTCAAGTGCCTCCGTATAGCCCTTTGTAGCCTCAAGAAATAAACCCGTACAACTAAAAATGACACGTAAAAAATTGGTCTCAAGTGACGAGCCTGCCACCTCAATACGTTCGTCTGTTGGAGATCATTTTCTTCGAGTCGACGTCCTTCGCTTCTTCGCCTTGCTCGCTCTGGTCTTACCACCCACAGACTCTGGCGCCGTCTTGAGTTCCTCTTTCACGTCGACTTCCACAGCAGCGGACGCCGCTGCATTATCAACATCCATGCCCAACCCTTTCAACTCCTCTTCATCAAGATCTGTGAGATCCTCACTAAGTGTTCGTACGGCATCTCTACCAGCCCATTGTTCCTCAAGGACCGAAGTACCCTTGGGATCGAGACCCTTGAAGTACCAGAGTACTCCCCCGTCCGTAAGAGGATCGGAAGGCTCTTGTCCAAGGCTGCCGTTGGACTGAGGTGGCGTAGGAGGTCCCGATTGTGCAGGCTGAGGCTTCGACACATAGCCATCCGTGTCAGGAGGGGTGTCAGATGACTGCACAGTGTTGGGCAGAGACTCCTGCGTCTCTCCTACTTCTGCTTTTGCAAGTTCCGATGTATCCACGTCAATATTAGTGCTCACTTCGATATTTCCCCCATCCGAAGTGGTATCCATCGCATCCCCAGCCTCAACCGAATCAGCCTTGACAGTAATTTGAAGTTCAGCATCTACCATGATGGTATCGTTGGCTTCATCGGAAGGATCGATTGGTTTGTCCTGGCTTGTAGTAGTCGGTGGACGTCGAGCTTCTACACTCCGATCGATCGTATTCTCCAGCTCCTTTTGAAGGCTCTCGAATGGTTTTTGAGAGATCTCTGACTCGACCCGTAGAGCGGTTTCGAGGAACGGCTGCACTGCTTTCAAAATGCGCTTTCCTAGTTTGCGTCGTTCTCGAATATCTGAAAATGCGTTCTTGGCAAGCGATGTATCATGGGGTTCAGTTTGAATCATATCCGTAGAAGGTTGAGGTTCAGGTGTCGTAGCTATGCCATCGCTGATGATATTGCACAGATCCATAGCAAACGACATTACTGTCACATAAAACCGGGTGTTTATGCGAGTTTGTATTTTGTTCAAGCCGTCTGCAAAAAGGTCTTTGTCCAGTCTAAACCAGTCAGTTGCTATCTTAAGCTGAGGAGTGAGGACTAAACTTACGATATCGCCCTATCAATGGCAGGGTTGAGCAGTTTTGCGACGGGGAAATAACACTCATCCACAAATTCTTGTTCGAGCTCACCGGCATCCACCTTGATCTGTTCCCGTTCCACAACTTGACTTGCAAGATCCCTGAGCTGTTCTAGTTCCTTAATTAAATCTTCAGCGAAATCAATACGCCTATTCAATCTGGCCTTTCCGCTTGGACCCATCGCTGCAAAGTCTCGTCGTGTTAGTTCCATTGAGGAAAACGTCTCCATCTGGAGCTGGAGACGCTTCAAGAGTGCTGCACCACGACGTTGCTGCCGTTTGAGGGTCCAATAGCGACACGCTTCGCTCAAGAAATCCTTGCGCTTGCGGAAGGGGAATCTTTGGATCGAAGCCTCGACAATCTCAAATACTGCCAGTGGTATGACCGGTGCACCCGAAGGCATCTTCCACAGGTTCTTTGGGGGCTGCCCTTTCTTCTTATCACCGGAAGCAGAGTTCTTGTTGCCTGCAAGCTGTGACTCGTCCGAAGGCTGTTCGGCAAGCGCATCGCGATGTCGGGCGGCAATATTATTGGCAGCAACTGTGTTCTCGGCCCATATGCGATTTCTCATAGTCCTTCTATAGAACTTCTTTGCTGTTTTTGTGGCCTGGTGAATGTTGTGCTCCTGCGCATAGTCGGGAGGGCAATGTTTGTCGCAAAAAGCTTTGAGAACCATACCGCCGTCTAATACAGCGAGAGCACCCTGGCTTGTCTTCATCTTAAGAAACAGCCGGGACCTCCGAGCACATGTAACGTGAAACGCCTGGTAGCAGTTCTTGTTCCCACATTGAATGCAAGCACCCATGCGTTGCCGACAAATATAACATGTCAACTTCCACCGGCTTTTTGGTACCTTTTCAACATCCATGACAGGTTCCATGAATGTATGATTCCCCAGTGAAACTTCAGGAATCCACATCGCGCAAAGCAGGTGAGCCCATTTGGATGAATTCGTTTGCTTGAATGCTCCATCAGTGTTAGGGCAGAATATACAAGTCTGTGCAAGTCAGTACAAAAGGCTACACCTACGGTTTGAAATAGACTTACTGGAACTCCCCGGCCACACAGTAAGCACTTGCGGCATAACCACTGGCCTTCTGGGATAAAAGGTACTCCATAACATTCCTGGTGGACTGCGAGGTTGCAGCCATCGCAGAACACGATCGCGTTGGTGTTTTCGCAATCGCCATCATCACAAATAGCACACCTGGAATCAGGTTCTTCACCTCCCTGTGGTTCTCCGTTGACTGCCGCAGCCGAGCTTGATCGGGGGCGGTGAGTCTGGGGCGGCTTCGGATTTGGCTTCGGTATACGCTTTTCCAGTGCATGCCACTCTTTTTCGATCTTCGTCATAGTGATTTCGAAAATTTCTCGTGTTATCTCCTCAAGTTGATCTTCCTTACGAAGGGAATTCAAGCGCTCGAGCCACATGTCGTCCTGCTCATCCATATCGTACTCCACACGACCCATTCGTCTGTGGGAAGCTGGCTCTTCAGAAGACGTGGTATCAGTGAGATCCGCATCATCTTCAGCGTGGAGGTCGGAGGACTTTATTAGGGTTTGATCGGGGCGCATGTAATGGTCGCTTTCTTGATAACCGACATTACTCATGGCCTTGTCAACGTAACGAGCCTGACCAAACGTTTTGCTTTCGAACAGCTCAATGCGATTGGTCTTGCGGTATGAAGGCATTTTGAGATCCAGCTTTTCTTTAGGTGTCTGATTCTGAATGGGGAGAATCTTGGGTGTTTTGGGCGTTGCCATAAGGTCCAAAGGTCGGCTACTATAGAAGCTGACAACATCCCGGGTCGGCCGACGAGGGCGACGTAAAGGAGTTTCAGTAGGAGCATCAGCTGTATTTGAGTCTGAACGTCCCTGAGGGTTGGGGGTGTTTCCAGTTGATGCGGGGTTTGGTTGTCTTGATGGGGTCCTCGTTTCATCCAAAGGAGTTGTAAGTATCTGGGTAGCTGACGTATCTGGTTGCTCTTGGGGTGATCCATCGACTTGCTCCGACCGAAGAACTAGGAAAGTGGCCTCAATATTCAAGTTAGGATGGAAGTCTTCCCAACTACGTTCTTCGCGGGGCTTGTAGTCTTCAGCTTGCTTAACCGCCGTCGCCATAGCCGCAGCGGAACCCCATTGCATTTCTTCCAAATCGTCGTTTCCGGCGGCTCGTGTGCGAGCCCCTCTTTCGCGTCGGGGCATGAGGGATGGTGAGGGTCCGTTGATAGCCTCGCGCGCAGCGGCTCGTGATCTCGATGAAGGACCAGCGGTGTTCGGTGTAGCCAACAAGTCAGAAGTAACGTAGCGACCGCCTCCACCAGCTCCCCCTGCAAGAAATCGGGTGCCTGCTGGGGCATATCGACGTCGCTTTGGTGGTGGCTCGGTGGCAGAAGCTGCCGCAAGAGCCGCAGCTCTCGCGGCGCGAGCTGCATTGGTGGAACCTGGAGGACGACCTCGGCGACGCCCTGTGACAGGTCTCCTGGGAGTTGGAGACGCCGGAGGCATCATGGAAGAGGCCAGTGGTGATGTATATGCGAAGGTCGATGTGTCGTTGGCGAACGATGGGGATGGTTAATCGCGTCAGGGAGAAGATGGCGCGTTGGCTCAGCTGGAGGCTTGGCGGGGTCAGCGATCATTTGAAAGGGACCATACACGCAGGAAGGGTCTCTCTATCGAATGACACGGGTCTAGTAGTCGAAATGAAGGTTGGCTGGTCGATTATTGATAGAAATCGCGACTTTCAGGAGATACGTGACGTCGAATCGGCTGGCGGCTTTGCTTCGGGGCAATGATCCTGAACGCGAAGTAGGCACGGACCATTCGAATGAACAGGGGTTTAGATATCTTAGTCAGCAGAAAGGTTGAGGAAGACAAAAATATGCCAAACTTTTACCTGCTACACAAG
Source organism: Fusarium camptoceras (assembly GCA_004367475.1). Taxonomy (NCBI): domain Eukaryota; kingdom Fungi; phylum Ascomycota; class Sordariomycetes; order Hypocreales; family Nectriaceae; genus Fusarium; species Fusarium camptoceras. The sequence goes on from QGED01000013.1 coordinate 44,642, forward strand.
CGATACTCTGCTTGAATTTTAAATTTCATGAATCCGACTTTGTGACTTACTCCTGCAAGCTGCAACTCACATCCAATCTGTTAGTCTTGTTCAGGCTTAACGTTCGGGCTGCATGTGCAACGTGGGGAACAGATCTACGGATACCGGAGCATTATATGTCAGTCATTGTTGGATCTATTATCTAGTCTGACACGACTCGTAGGAGTACTAATGGATATTTATAGATACCTCCGTACCTCGATCTACCGGCCTCAAAATGACTGCAATCCAGTGAGGCTGTATTTGTCTGTCCTGGTGAATGGAAAGGCCTTGCTCCAGTGTATATTCCAAGTACCAGAGCTGGCAGTCTATCGATGGAAAATGAGGTAATCTCACAGACAAATCTTTGGATCTTGGCCGTAGGGTGTCAGAAGAATTAACCGCCGAAGGCCTGAGAGACGAAATAATTCGGTTACTTATATCAGCTTAGTCTGGCATTTAGGCTACTTTATTTCTGTAGCCTGAGGCTTAGAGGTTATTTCTTCTGTTACCTACCTAGCTTGGCTATGCAGGAGGATCTGGGTCAATTAAGCTACAGATCTGGGGTCCGTTTCGAGGTCCCATCGGGTAGTCTAGGCGCTCAGTCCATGTCCACTCTTACTGAAACGAAACTTGGATATCCGTTAAGCGAACTGGGTCAAAAGGCTCCTCCTAGATCTACGTTCCAGCCTTTTCGACTTGACGTGTCTCTGTCTTATGACATGAGAGGGTATTGAAAATGTACTACTCGTCCATGCAAATCGTTCCTCAACTATGTGCTATCATTCACTGCAGATAACCACACCGAAGCTGGATTAAACATCCACAAACTACAGGATCGACATGTGCATGAGAGCTTTGCCATATTCACGATGGCCTCAGACCTGACTTAGCGATCCTAGTACTATATCTCCGGCCGCGGGACTGGTTTGTCGATCCACCTGGACGGGTCCAGAACGGTTACCATCAAGGCGGATCCATCTGCCGTCCACAGATAGTTCGGTTTCTGTGTACCTGTGAGAGATCAGTGAATATGTATGAATCTCCTTGGCTATTGAACTTAGCGATGGGCTTGGACGGTGGTTACGTCGGTCCATGCATGATTTGCAACCCAAGTTAAATTCAGGCACAGGCGATAATCACTTGAAAGTTATCCTGACTACTGGCTATGGGAACTTCTACACATGGCAGTTCAATGAGAATATAGTCAGTTTTAAATGTATCCTTGAATGGAAGTATGCGAGCTAAGAGCGTTTACCATTGGAGCGGATAGTGTTTCTCAGGGTATCTGTACTGAAGAATTGTAATTGATTATGTAGTATTATGTTTTCTTTTTTATTAATGTCGATTGGACTACCGCCGTCCCCAACTTAGACGACGGACGGTGTTTAAGTGGGAGCCACAAAAGAATAAAGGTATCTCATCAAGATAAATTCCAAAAAAAAAAAGACCCAAGCCCACTGCCGATTGACTTCGGACAATACAGGCAGAACAACCAAGCTGTATACGGCCAAAGATTTATTACCCTTCAGCATGTGATTATTTTCTGGCTATTCTGACCGTACTGTGCATGCTCTCCTGCCGGATAGTACACCTCTTTAGCGACGCCCATCAACAATGGGTACATCGTGTATAGGCACATGGCGTATAATCACGAATGACCCCAAACCCTGACCAGCATTTCAACTCTCTAAGACAAGACTCACCCAAGCCTCGCTTATTAGCCATCACCACAAAACCATACCTCGTAGTAGTGATAGTTCACGCCTTGGAATGATGACGCCTCTTCAACTCATACAATTGGTCCAAGCCCCGAACTTACACCACCTCCAAAACCTCCAGTCTCTCATCAGCCCGCCCCTCCGTTGGCAAAGTACCGTCTACCTTTAGCCCACCAACTCAATCCCCTAGGCTATCAGGAACCAAATCAGCCAAGTACAGCGCCTCATGTCACAATCATACTCAATTTAGTCCCAAGCCTCCCAGGATTCGTCTTCATTTCTACAGCGCCATGCTAAAATGGGTCATGCGAAACTTGTGGTTGCTGACTTGGTAGCTTGGCCACGGCAGCCAATAGGCTGCTCCAATCTCTTTGGCTTCTTCCGTTACGGCGTCACCGGAGCACAGAAGGGTCATTCTTTTTCAGGGGTTGATAAGTCTGACAGATGACCTCTGAGACCATTCCCAGGGGCGTTTCCAATGTGATCCCAGGGAAGCAATGCAATGCTGTACTCAGTCATGTTGCTATTCAAGAACTACATACGTTGGTACCTAGACAAGATGGTCCGGCTAGTGTAGACAACTTCACTTGGGCATTTGCAGCAATGAGAGACAATGACAATTAAACAAATCAATGATTTTCGTGCATTACAACAATCTCCAGTTCTTCACTATCATAACCACAAATCGCGTGACTGTCAGACCATAGGTCAAGTCTTTTTTTCTTCCAACCATGCCACGTTAAACAGCAAATGCCCTTGTCCTATCAACGCCTTGCCCAGACTCCAACGTGCAAACCAAAAACAAATACATATTCATCTTCCTCCTAGGAAAAACAACAACGAGCATTCTTTAGAATGAAACCCTTTCCTTCTATAGAGGCTCTTGAAAAACTGAAATTTCTAGAACAGGGGAGCAAGGAACATATAGCTCCTTCGAATGCTTAAACAAATGCAGATATGCCTTCTGCTCAAAACGCCGCCTCGCTATGCTCCGTAATATCATTTCAAATGCCAGTAAATGTAAAACACAAAGATAGTCAAGCTTGAGCTGTTAGAAACCAAGCAAAACAGAGAATCGAATCATACCGAGGAGTCCAGCAAACTCCTACGGCAGAGAGGGTATATGGGTATCGTTTGGGGTTGGCCTCCTCATAGCGTAGCTCTGCTGGTGTCTCATCCTCTACTTAGCCCAAGGTTCGGCCGCTGTGGATGGGTTGAGCTTGAGGGGTATGTATGGGAGTGTGCGCCGTGCGTATGACTGTACTGGATGGGATGTTGGGCGGAGAATAATCTGCTGAACGATTGGGGGCCCAACTCTCTTCACTCAAAACAGAGAGGTAACCATTGCCGACACTGTTTCGCAGTGCTTCAATCTTCTGACGGTACATTTCACCGCCAGCATCCCAGTCCTGGGACTCCGTCCAGTTGGAAGTATCATCGTTTGGAGAATAGATAGCAGGGATGTTGGCAAAGACATTGGTGTCAATTCGTGGCACTTCGGGAGAAGTGACGGCTTGTGAGCCGGATGACAGAATGCTTGCAGGTAACGCTTGTGCTTCAGGCTGTTGGGATATCCGGTAATTTCCATCATTCATGATCTCAGCACTGGGTAGCTTTATGGCCGGGTTTGCAGCTTGAACATCCACAGGGGTGGGGAAAGGAGGAGCGTCAGGAGTGGCCAAATCAACAATCCGTCTTTTCGGTGTCTTCCGGCGGCGTGTTGAACTTGTGTTGATCTCACTCATAACGGCCTTGGGGGTGGGGCGCTCCTTGCGGAGAACGATTGTCTCTTTGGGAGGGTTGTAGGCAATTGTCGACTTGCTCACATCAACTGTGGGCACCTCGGGAGCCTGTGGTTTGACAACAGGGATCGATTCGGGCATGGGAGGCCGGTCTACCAGAGAGCGTCTTTCGACATAACTGGGGCCACTGCCATCAATAACAACATCCTCTGTGTAACCAGGGGCTTTGCGGAACAGGTTGAAGATGGTGATTCGGTAGTCCTTGTGAGTACGAGTGAAAGGGTTTCCCTCAACCCAGATTTCATGTAAATCGGGAATGCCAGTCAATCTCGCAAGCTCCATTGGGTCTACCAAACGGTTATCTCTCAAATCGAGCCGTTCGAGGGGAACAAGTTTCTCTACGCCAGCAAGGCTTTGCAGTCTGTTGCCTCGAAGGTTCAAAGCGGTGATAGCTGGAAGAGGATTGCGTGTGAGAGATTGGAGTGAGTCGATCATGCAATGAGACAAGTTCAGAGCTCGGAGGGCAGTTAACGTAGCGAGACTGTCTGGAACCTGGCTGAAGAGGTTGGAGGAGATGTCAAGAGAATAAAGCGTGTTGGAAAGAGGTGCGAGGCTGTTGTGGGGAATAGAGGTCATCGAGTTGTCAGCCAAGCACAGATGTCTCAGGAAGCGCCACTTAGAGGCAGGAAGAACACCCATAGCAAGTAAATTGCCAGAGCTGCCACGAGAATGATGATGGCCAGCCCAGGAATCAGAAAGACTCGATTGAGAGCTGCCTGACCCAGAACGCCTCATGCGGTGATGGTTTCCTCGGATGGGGTGGGATTGTGTTCTGGAACTTGTAGGGCGCGGAGGCGAGTTGCTTCTGGGGCGAGAATGCTTATGTGGTGTTTGTGATGTGTCGCTCTGCTCGTCGTCTTTGCACAAAGACTGCCTTCGGCTGCTCTCCTCGATGGCATGTTCACTGGGAGTCAATGAACCAACCCTCATATCAACGTGAGGACCAGGCGAGCTCGGTGCGGAAACTGCACGGTTGAGCTCAGGATGCACCATATTTCGCCGAGGGCTACCGCTTCCAGTCCAAACAGAAGTAGGCGAAGATTGGGACTTGGAGACTCGTCTACGACGCTTGTCCATATCATCCAGCACAATGTCGATCAATATGTCAGCGGGGTCTTCGATACCAGCGCGCTTTAGCGTTAGGGAACGCAGCTGGTCGGCAAGCCGGTCCCAGCCAAAGAATTGCCGAAAATCGATGCTGCTAACTTCGAGAGCTTGCAAGTTCTTGAAAACATAGAGGGGAACAGCCGAATCAAAAGGAAATTCCTCATATCCGCGGATCAGACGAGCACGCCAATCAGGGGCCAATCTCAAGCAGGGGATTTTGGTAAAGGCAGAATAGAGGTACTTCATGTCAGCCTCCAGAGCAGCTTTTTGGCGCTCAGTTCTAGCGGCAGAGATGCTGGCACCGATACCGAAGCTCGACCACAGTGCAGACATTCCTGACATGACGCTTCGCATACTCGAGACAGAGTGTATCGAATCGATATCTGAGCCCTTGCTCCTCGATCGTTGGGTGTTGCTGAGAAACGAGACATAGTTGGCTGATGACGAGCTGTCGTGCAGGTTCTCGAGGCGGACCTTCATAGGACCAACATTGATACTGAGCTCTTCGAAACGAGAGAGGAGATAGAAGAGGTGGTGGGGTGTAAGTGCCAGCTTAGCAGATTTAACATTGTGTGATGTGAAGCTAAGGGATCCGAGTGACAAGGCGGCTGCGAGCGAACCGGATGTTGAGGCTGAAGTAGAGGGTCGTTCGGGGAGAGAGGTGGATGTTTGAGATAGCAACGTCGCTGAACCAGTACTTTGAGAAGGCTTATGTCGGACCTGGCGGCGTAGTTGAAGAGCATTGGCCAAAGCCTTTTCGTGCGTTCGAACGAAGCCGGCAAGTTGCTGAAATTGGGAAGATTAGTCAAGGTGATCCATATCTCAACAAGAGAAGCCATACCTTTATGAACAGTTCTCCATCTTCTGAGTCCATGATTATTAACCACTACACATAGAAGTGGGATCGACCCAAGAAAGGCGGATGTATGTTGTTCGAGACTCGAGGGAGTATAGGAACGGCTGCCGAGAAAACGAGGCGTCGCCTACGATATTAAAGACCGAGAGACTGTGGTGTCGACCTGTTTCACAGCCGAGTTAGTGGCCTGTCACGGTTGAAAACTTGATGAGAACAATGTGCAAAGCGCTTGCAAGGTGAGTAACGCAATCTCTTTCGATTTCAAGGTTTCTCGGCACCCACGAAGTAAATGCAAATGGGGAAGAAGCAAAAGGCACGAGTGTACAGAATGCATGCAAACAAGGCTGGTATAAATGCAAATCGCGTTTTGGTCGTCGTGGCACAGCTGCGCTTTTCACTTGTCGGTAATATGGTCAGGTTTGAACGATAGATTGCAATCGTATACCCGTGGTCACAAGAATTGGGGGGATCGCTGATGGCAGCAGTCACAAGACAGGCGGAAAGCAGCCAGAAGAGGATCACGATCGACTTGGCTGTACCTTTGGGCACGGTTTTTTCTTCTTCTTCCTTTCTGATCGCTGGGTTCCAGCGGCGCACTGGGAAAATGATGTCTGGCAGGTAGGGACGCAAGGTTGCAGAAGGGAAATCGCGACCGGGTCGATGAGTACAACGGAGTTAAATTTGCAGACAGGTAGCCGAAAGATGGTTGTGAAGCAGAACAGGCAGCCGAGGAAAAGCCAGTCACTTTCATCACAAGTCACCATCTCCTTCACCATTGCAAAACAATAGCGAGGATGGGTAAACTCAAAAGAATCCCCCAGAATATTCAAAGGCAAATGTCGACTCGACGGGCATGCAGCAAGGGAGAAAGCAAAAAATTGTACAGAAGCATCGCGAACTTACCTCTGATGTTGTAGTGGGGAAAGGGCCGCAAGCACAGCAGCAGCTCTTGTAATCAAATCCGGCCGTCCAAAATCCAAGAAAATCGATTACAGCGACTCGAAACGTCCGAGTACGAGCCTAAAGATGGTCCTTTGCGACTTCGAAGAACCGACGCGGTGGTGGTCGAGGTTGGAGGAGGAGGAGAACGACGACGTCGAGGAATATGGTAGGAGGAGGACGGGAAGCAGACGCAAATGCAGAGAAAGGGTCCCAAATTGGGGCCTAGGTAGACTAAGTACCTCCTTGTAAGTGTGAAAGTGGGTGCTGTGCATGGGAGAGCAAGAGACCCGTTCAGATGGACGATAACTAAATTGACCAGGGGGGTGGGTGTTGGCTTAATTTGACTGTCCGGCTGGGACAGGACAGGATCAGATGGGAATCTTTTCCTCGCCCACTGATTTTCGCTGCCAATTCGACGGGGCCGGGGGTTCTTCAATTTCCACCACAGCGGGCTCATCACTTCTCTATAGCGGAGCGGACAGGACAGGATGGGCAGCGCCCAGCGGGCAGCGGGCACGCGCAGGCCTCTCAATGGAACCTCTCACCTCACCTCGCACACTTTCCTGGCCTCGAGGACACCCTTTCACTTTTTTCTGTCACTAACCAACACACCCCGGCTGGCTGGCTGGTTCATCAGCGGTCGTACGGGCGGCTGATTGGACCTGGAGCGGTCTCTTTGGGGGGGCACGCACCCATCTTGCAAAGTACCAGTGACCAGCATGGTGGAGTTGCTCATGAGGTGCTCCGCTCCTCTCTGTTGATGTGTGGACCCCTTGGATCTTGAGGGTCTGCCGCTTGCGAGCTATCCCGGCCGAAGAGGGTATTTACAGAAGAATCACCAGTAACGACTCTTGGACTGTTGTCCCGCAGCACTTGGCATTTTGGTCTCTTGCAGAAGAAACACATTTTCCACAGATAGAGTCGCAATACCTTGTGTGAGGTCACTATACACATTCTGCCTTGACGACATCATTCACAGTTCTACGCTCCTATTGCAATCGCAATCTACGATATAGACGCTACTCGAAATGCTGATAATAACTCTGGTTACAATCAACACGATAACGACATTGACCATATAATGGCCCTGGCTCTTCAACCCTGCGTCTACTTAGCTTTGCTCGCATCAACCTTCATCTGCCCAGCCAGCACTATCCATCAATGCTTTGCCTTCATCCAATCCACCCCCTGTATCACCGCATCTCAATTCTGTCGTTCTGACCCAAGGTTTTTCCTGTCATCTTTTACCTCAACTCCGCATTTCCGCCTCTCTCTCTTAAGTTATATCATCGTTTCCTTAAAGTCGGTCAAGATAAAGTCCCATATATGTTCTTTTTGGCAAACATGAAGCACATCGCTAAATGACTTCATTGATTCAGACATTCGGCGCCTTTCCAAGACAAATCATCAACCCCCGCTATTCTCAGACGGTAATTGTGTCTTGAAGAGCTGGCTAGGACAGTTCGAAGGTTTCTCTTAACCAACCCAACCGTCATTTGTTCCTATTTCTCGCAGAAAGACACGATAGTGGCTGGGTAACATTCTTGAATGCAAATGCCGGTCTCCCAACTGCAACGGACTCGCCGTGAGCTCATGATACCTGCTACAGAATGACAAGATGAGCACACAACACACCCAAGCCTCTCTGCCAAGACTTAGGAGGTCTTGAGTGGGGTCGTGACATGGAGTGCTGCTCGACTCGCTGTGGTGGGGGTACACTTGGCATTGAGCCAGGATAAATGAGGGCCTGTCCAGAGAGGACTAGAGGCACAAGAACTCGGACGAGTAATAAGCGAGAATCCGAGTGCTGCGTTCGAGATTGGTGATAACCGTCCCGCTGAAATCGCTATTCTAGCAATGGGTGCAAGCCGCTTATTTCCTCTAGGGGGATCTAAGAACGTTGTAGCGTCGGGAATTCAGTCCCTGACGGGCTCCCAATGCTGGACCTTCATTTCCTATTACCCGCCAGGAACAGTCCAGGCTCAACGCTTTGCAACGTAAACAAACTTAACAGCGACGATAATACCACGATAAGACGGGGATGTTGGCCAGTGCAATCGAAGTGAAGATCCAGTGCGTGCGCGCGCCTCAGCCTTCGCCAAAGCTCAATGTTCCAGGTCAATAGTCAATGTCTCATAAACCAAGATCGTGAGCACTGACAACGACAGATCAACAACACCACAATCCTTGTGTTATTATTGTTGTTTGTTTACTATCGAAGTCGCCATGAAGATACTGGCATTGTTCACAGCAGCATACTAGAATATTGCGACTCAAGACTATATGTCTCCCAAGAAGATATTTATGTCGAACAGAAACTCCCCCTGAAGTGTCTACTTCGCGGCACAGTTACTCTCGAATCGACTACTGAAGATACCCTACCAGTGCATCGCCAACAGGTCAAAAATAATACGGTAGCTGCAGGAGACATGCTATGCAGCCCCTGACTACTTTATCTATCTTCTTGGCTCTCTTCTATAATCAATGACGCCGTTGATGGGATGCAAGACATTGTACATACTGCCAAAAAGAAATCTCCATCTCAGACGGGGCGTCGCACAACCTTCCTCGACGTCCTGCTCTCATACCCTGGCGTTGTTTCGATAATTGCGCGATGTTACCAACAGAAATGACTTGCGAAAGACAAGAAATACTACTAATGCAGACGCATACAATCGATTTTCATAGCTAATGACTAGCCAACTGTTACATGCTGTCAACTGCAAACGCAGAAATGCCCACTTTGATCAGCCAAATCATCCACACCAACTGCACACTCTCCATCAATTGTCCGTCTGCTACATCACTTCTTGATTCAGGAGCAACAGCAGCATCGCACGCGAATTCACAACACCAAACCCACCTTTGACCCAACGCGTCACGGTCCAGGCGGCTGTCATGACTATATTTCGCAAATCTAAGACATGGCCGTCACGCAGCACAGCTATTCGCTAACACGAGACCAACCACTACGTGCCGTCCAGTCCTTTAGGTATATACCTTATGCTTACACCACGCGCATTCCCGTCATGAGGCTACGGCATGTGGAAAAGACCCTTCTCGACATCCTTACCCTTTGCTTCCTCGCCAAATGCCTCTGGGTCTTGTCCTGTTTTTTTTTGTTTTTGTTTTTTTTTAAACCTTTTCGCATTGGATCTGTCAAGGCCATGATCCATCATATCCTTGTGCATCTCTGCTGCGCCTTTGCTCTTTATCGGCGCCGCTTCAAGCGGAGCCTCTAGCCATTTTCTCGTGCCTCTTGGCGTTATGGCAGCGGTTATGTCATACCTCCACTGAACTGGAACGAGGTCACTCGTTGATTGGCGGCGTCGAATGTCATCTTGCTTCGAGGGCCTTGAGAGCCCTTGTCGTGGTTCCACTCTTGGTGCTAGGTAGCAGGTACTTAGAGCCTGCACGTCGCGAAGCTATCTTTGTTATCCCTGTTGTTTAGTGGATGCTCATCCCGCTGCACATTTCAAGAAGCTCAGACTCACGATGATCTTCAAACATTCTCAGCACTTGCCAAGACGAGTCCAAAGTAACTGTACGTTCGTTGTCTTTTACCATGCGATAGGGGACGATCGATATTGGACTATCCATATATGGGCTTTGTTCCTATCGTATCGGATTGCAAGAAGCCCATTGTACTGACTCATCAATACCGGCTGATCTTGTTCATCTCGACCGCATATGTTGGCTCGGGATACCGAAACAAGCTAATCAATTGATGCTCGTTGAGTACAGTAGGCGCGGCACCCTACGATGTCGGAGTGTGGTACAACTTCCATCGTTGCATGGTGTTGTTACGAGAGGAGCACAAGCCAAGACTTTGTGGACATGGCTAACCACGAAAACGTTGTGCCGCTTACCACAGTTGTAACGCCTTCTCCGGCAGTCACTGATATACAGGCGACTTTTCCAGCATAAAAAGGGCCGAGACGAATCTGTTCGCATCTTGGGTCCTAAGTAAAACATCTCTTTAGAGTCTTCTTGATCTCGACACTCAGTATTCTCACGATGTGCTCTGTCTGCAGGGTCACTTTGCGAGAGTCTAGAACGTCGAGTCCAGCGTCAACATCAGCCCTCCCTACCAAATTTGGCAATGTGTCTTGGAACATAGGCTGTTTGAATTATAAGCCGCTGCACAACAGTTCCTACTGCAGTCATGGTCACAGACGCGGCATGAACAACATGCAGCCGTCAAATGCAGCACAACAATGTTTGATCGTTTGTTTCGATGAGAAACGAGGATATCATATATGCTGTAATCGATGTTGATGCTCCTTGAAACCTTTTCTCGAGTTCTGATCGAGACTATTGTATAACATGCTGCAATGGAACAGCAAGGGTCCAATGCCAGGAGCCCCGGTTTCTGTTATCGTGCACTGGCCATGACCTGGCGTTTCGTCTGTTGGTGGTCCGAGTCATGCTGTCTCGACAAGATTGTTTTCCCCGATGATGGACGATGTCTTAAAGAACCGTGTTCCAGCCTCAGTCTGGGGAAACGATTGACTCTGTGAGTCAACTATGCACAAATTCCTCGCATCACAAATCATACCAGAGACGATGTCGACAACTCCCCGGTGCGGTCTAGTGTATTAGCGTATGCTCCCAAGTTCGACGAAGGAATGATTGTGTCGAACTTACTTACCATCGATTGCCTTGTGCGGTTTCACACACAGCAGACCATAATCCGTCATATTACAACGCTGGGCGGTTTCTGTCACGACTCAGTCACCAAAAGAGATCAACGAACGGATGAAACACGTTTGCTGTTGGAGCAGTCTATCACCTGCCTCAAATGTTGCGATATTCATACATATCTACACTACGGCTGCCTCTATCTAGATGCTAGAATAGTCTAGTGGGCAGAGGATCTGGGGTGTGTGGTAGGTATCCCCCACCCAGCGAATAATAAGCGGTTGTGTCCCTCCAACGTGGCTCATCAATTAGATGGCGCTCCTTTGCAGTATAATTGGATCGGCGAGTTTACACCCTCAACCTCGTTCGACTATTTGCGCTACGAGCGGATATTCTAGAAATCCAGACATGGAGCCCAACCAATAGCAAGAGGGGTGCTACCTTGTCGAGATTGAAACATAGTGCACATGACGCACGATCTCGCATTCCTCATGTTTGATTTGAGGCTGTAGGATAGTTGGGTAGCAGAAGAATTGTCCTCTAAGGCTTAGGTTGCCAAAATAAAATAACCTAAGAGCGTATCTAGACTGGCATAAACTAACTAAGTTATTTCGTTCCTCATGCTTTTGGAGGTCATTTCTTCTGACACCCCGAGGCAAGAGTAGAAGCTCGGCCGATGACCGTGCTGGAACCATCAATATTTCTTTCTGTTTCGCTCATGATCCTCTCACCGCTGCTTGAGCCTTACCCCCCACAACTTCTAGCTCAACATCCAAGACTCGGGAGTCAAAAATGACATACAGGATGGTCAAGGATAAAGGGCTATTGATTATTTCTGGCATTCAGGAGCAGCACATGCCAATACGGGACTCTGAGTCAATTTGGCCAGTACATACATAAATGTGTCGTGTTGAAGTTACACACCGTAGGTCAACCATCAACCGATAAATATCGTCTGAAATAAAAGAGTCTTCAGTACAGTATAATACGGCACAGGCCACTTAACATCGAGCCTGACCCCTCAATGAGTCTACCTGCATATAAAATGCCCCTCGATCTAGTGGAGAATTGCCCAATCTCTTCTGACAACATGCCACATCTGCATCTCAATGGAAGGGTCGCAGTGTCAATGACGAAAGGATATCCTTCTGCCAAGTGATGGATGCGCAGTTCTTTGAGGAGATCTGGTAACTACGGTGCAGAAGCCAAGCAGCCAAGCATCACAGGTGCCCTCGAGTATCTGTCTACTACCGAGCCACCCCGCCGGCGCGGCTACCTGCACGCATATTATGACTGGATGTTGGATTTTTCGGATTCCCCGTGAGTTCTTTGATGGAGAGGGGTGATTGCGTGTGAGCATGTTTCACCAACGCCTGGGAATGATACTCTCAATGGATGTGCTTCCGAAAGACAAAGAAGAATGCAGGATAGGCTATCTGTACATTTAACCACACCCAGCGCCTGGCTGCTCCTATCGAGGGTGGTTACCATTAAATGCCATGTCTGGCTGGCATACTCTAACGTGCTCTACAAGAGTTGAAGTATGGCATGATACGCAACCATGTTTAGATGGTTGGATAGGCATGCGCCCTGGCGGTGTGCCTACAGTTCTGTTCCGTCATGTACATATAGCTCTACAGTACCACGAAATTTAATGCTGAGCATTGATGGTTATGTGACGTTGAAATGCCTTGCATGCATAGTCACTTACACCACGCTTTCATTTCTTGATGAGATGAGATGAGATGGGATGAGATGGTCGACTGTCATGGCACGGCCCTTGTGTGGCTACTGTTGGTATTAGTCAAAGCTGTCAGATGCCTGGTGGCGGGCGCCAATGAACCCTTCAAGAGGACAAAGCCTCAGGGCTGGAGTCCAGAATCGGGACTGATCTTCAACTTTGACAAGAATGGTTCCAAGATATCACACGCTAACCCCATCTCAGAACAAGGGTTCCCTCGTCTCGCTTCTAGTCCACTTCCTGTTGTGCACTTCACTGCAAGCCGCCCGCATTCAAGCTGAACCAACCAGAGGCTCCTTGGTTTCATGACGTCAAGTCACTTATATGTACTGATACTGTCATCGGCAGTTGGTTTTGATAGACTTCGGCTCTATCCTCCAGGGACCCAGACCTAAACCTAGGCCTAGACGAGGGTGATAAGTCCGAGCCCGAGTACAACTTCTACTACCCGATGCAGTACAGTATGTAGATTGGCTTGGACCCTGATGTGCAGGGGATAAACTGCTGATCTCAAAGGGTCTTGTATTAACCCCTCGTTCAAATTACTGACATACGCTATAGAAGTTGTCATGGAACGATTTGCGCTCCGCTCTTAGAATCGAGTGATGTTTGCAGTGCAGCATCGTCTGTTCGAGTTGAAGAAATGCCTGAGACAAAACAAAAAGAGGGCACCCACAGACTCTAGACTACCTATGCCCCGCCTACGCACGTCGGTGGATCTTGAAACTTGGTAAATCTGGCGCGCTTACTGTTCACCCAGTCTGCGTCAAGGATAGCCTCGTTTCTCTAAAGCTGAGGCTGGCTGACCGCTTACCAAGAGACTGGACGACATTGGTTTGGAGGGGTAACTTCAGGTCCCTCTTCCAGGTTTTCGAGACTCATGAGGACTTTAATCAACTCCACGATATTTTCTAAACTGTGTTATTACTTGTAACCTCTTTCAGCTTGGACCCAGAATCCCCTCTTTGGAATTCTACGCATGCACCTAAATTACATACATGTTCCTGGTAGGCGAGACTCTAGTCTCTTGGGAACACTCGATCCGAGGGCATTCTCATCTACGATTCAAAGTCCCGAGGATCGTGCCTGGCCCGTGGCTGACGTGCTCATCAGCCCCTGGCAAAAGACGTTTACCGTCAACCTCAACACCAGCGCTAGGTTTAACGTTTGTCATTAGCACTCCCGGGTTCCTTGATATGGGAAGCTTTCTTCTCATGCGTCTTTCTGGCGGTGTCCAACCAAGAACATGTGTATGTCAGCTCTTGGGCTCTCAGCTATCACAAGACCTGCGGGAATATCTCACCATCACGTTTGTATGGACTCTTCTATGGTCCTTCGAACCGAGATGTGGATATTCTTAGCTCTTCACTTGCTACAACGAAGGATCGAGCAAGTGGTGTATGTAGTACTTGCTTGACGGTCCATTCCGTACCCGTCTATGAGGAGCTACTTAGATCTATTTGTGGAGGTGAACTAGGCCAGCCCGACTTAATGATACGTAGTGCTGAACTTGTCCGTAACGGTGAGTCGTAGCGGTGTTGGATCAAATGAACCATTTGTATATGGCAACACCTTGAAGCATGAGAGAAAAGTTACTTGGCCGCAATGGCCCCATCTGTATATAACAACACGGCAATTTCTCGTATGCCGAGCAGATCGATCGATTGCATCACGTGGAATGAAAAGCCTTCTCACACGAGTTCTCGAGATCCGTGAACAAGTTCGCTACCATCGTGATCTGTGACTCAACTGACACGCACAATGTTTAGTTCAAGACCAGTCTATCATAACAGCGTTGCTATCTGGTTTCCATCTAAATCTTTGGTATACATTGCATAATAAAAGTACAAGCTAAAACTCTCTCTAGCTCCTCGACGTCAATTGCAGTTTGCTGTCATGCTGGGTCAAAACCATCATCCTCAGATTAACTTTAGGGTAAGTAAATCAAGGCTTGATTTCCACAAGCTTCTCCAATGTCCTGAATCCGTCGTGGGCATAACCTTGAGTAACATCCACCTTGTAGTTCTTTCCACTGACGGTGATGACACCAAAGCCCATGTCAGTCCAAGCAGCCTTGACACCATTGAACATGGCAGACAAAGCCCGACCCATTCTTCGGAATGGCATTGTGAACAGGTGCTGCATGTCAAACTTGTGCAATGCCTTGCGCTGCTCCTCTGTTTTTTGCTGTAGCTCGATGCGCTTCAGCTCAGGCACATACTCGTCTGGCAATGAAAAGCGAGACTTCAGGGTAACTTCGTTCAGAGGAGCGACGATGATCTTGGGTTTAAGCATTGGGACCATTCGTTTGATGGTAAGTTCCATTTGTACAGGTGTAGGCGTAGCTGCAGGCCCTACAGTAGCGACCTTGGATGCTTGTGCAGGAAGAATGCGCATTTGTCCAACAAGATTGGGTGTTTTCGTGATCATGAATGTTCCCATGGACGCGAGGAGGAGATAAGTTGTACCAAAAACCAGACCAATCCATTGAGGGACCCCTTCGGGTTGCTGCACAGCCATGGGCGCAGTAAGACCTGTCCAAGCGATCAAGGAAAGTCCACTGGACCAACAACCAAAGTAGAACCAGAAGTGCGATGGGCCCTCGTAGAGTACTGTCGGAGTTGTCTTGGAGGCTAGACTCTTGATGAAGGCGTATCGACTAGGTGCAATCTGGGATGTAGGCGTTCTTGATGACTTTGATGATCGAGTAGCGTTCAATTTAGGTTCAGCAGCCCGGCGTAGGGAGGTAGAGAAGAAGCGGGATCGGAGGAGTAGAGACTCGGCGCGAGGGGCGAGGAGGGGCCGTAGGCCGGGAAGGCAGAAGCCTCTTGCAAGGCTTGCCATGGTGGAATTGAAGCCTCTCGAAAGAGATAGGCTATGCGAGAGGCAGTGAGAGGAGTTTAGTGAGGGAGCTGTCACAATTGACCAGACGTTGCCAGACAATTGCCTTGACGAATTTCAGTGGTTCGACATCGAAATAGCTTCAATTTAGACTATGAGCAAATGCTCGAGGTGCATGATAAGATAAGCGGGTATAACCCGGATATGAGAGCGGCAATTGATGAGTATAAATCTAGGATTCAACAAAACATCTAAGGAGAAAGACACAAATGGACATCTTGAGACAATGAGGATGATGTTATCATGGTATAATGACTTTGAATTTAAATTTAAATTTAAATTTGTCTCTGTATATGTTTTTTCTTCTCATATTAATTCTTTATTATTAGAACTCTGCCTTCGATCCAATGGCTTTCGGGACACCAACACCCGAAGAGAAAGTTTGAGTAGAAAATTAAGTGGGACATGAGTGATATGAGTATCAAGCATCAAAGAATAACCTTTTTAAAAGAGGTAGAACCTTTGAAGATTAATCCAAAAGCTTATATGAATGCCTACTGATCCGGATAAGACCAAATATACCACATTTGACAATACCTAATTCTAGGAGAATACCTACTATAAAGACCCTGAGGGTTTTATGTCTTCGTTGTCGCGTATTCCCGCCCGCCAAAATTTAACGTCGGGTCTCCACTAGCGCCAATGGATCTCAACAGCTTCAGTTGAAGATAACCCAATCCTTCTCAACACCTCGAGGTCGCTCTTACGTGCACCGAAATCTCTCCTCGCCCGCCTCCATCTCGCCGGTCCTCACCTATACCTCAATCGATTAGTACAATGGCCTCTCTTTCTGCAGCTTGCAGGGCATCTGCCCGAGCTGTTACTGCTCGGTCCGCTATCGCCCGTGGTACGTCGATTCGCTGATGTTGAAAATCCCCCCCTCGGTCCCTTTTGTCGCGCACCGACTAACACATATCCTCTGATACAGGCTTCACCACCTCGACACGATGCCTCGCCGCCCAGAACTTCACCATGCCTGCCCTCTCCCCTACCATGACCGAAGGCAACATCGCTACCTGGAAGGTCAAGGAGGGAGAGTCTTTTAGCGCTGGTGATGTACTGCTCGAGATCGAGACCGACAAGGCCAGCATGGACGTCGAGGCCCAGGATGACGGTATCATGGTCAAGATCATGGCTGCGGATGGCAGCAAGGCTGTGCAGGTTGGATCGCGCATCGGTGTCATTGCAGAGGCTGGCGACGATATCAACTCACTCGAGATCCCCGCCGAGCAGACCAAGGAGCAACCCAAGGAACAGTCCAGCGCTCAGGCGCCCAAGGAGGAGACTGCTCCCTCTCAATCGAAGCCCGTCGAGCAGAAGAACGCGAAGCCCACTGGCAACGATACCTACGAGCACAAGTACCCTCTCCTGCCCTCAGTTCAACATCTCGTCAAACAGAAGGGCATCAGCGAGGCTGATCTCAAGAAGATCAAGGGCACAGGCCCTCATGGCCGACTAGTCAAGGGTGACATTCTCGCCCATCTCGGCAGCATCAACCCCGAGACTCCCGCCGCCAACGAGACCAACTTCAACAACTTGTTCCACCTTGATCTCAGCAATATCAAGGTCGCCACGACACCTGCTCCTCCTTCCAAGTCAAGCCCTGTCGAAGACTTTAAGGCCGAGGAGTCCAAGGCACCTGTGCCCGAGGACCTCGAACTCTCTATTCCTGTCAACTTGACCAAGGTTGTTGAAGTCCAGAACCGAATCCACGAGACTCTTGGCGTCTTCCTGCCCATCTCTACCTTTGTTGGTCGTGCCGCCGAGGTTGCCAACGACGACCTCCCTCCTACCAAGCGTGCTCCTACAGCCAACGAGCTCTTCGATCAGGTCCTTGGACTTGACAAGGTCAAGGCCTTCAATAGCTCTCGCGGCGTCTACCTGCCTCAGATCGCCGCCATTCCTCCCCCCTCTATGCTCTCTCACCGACCTGCAACCAAACAGGCCGATATTATCGACTTCCTTGCTGCCCCCAGCAAGAAGTCTGCACCGAAGCCCGCCACCATCCACACAGTCCCTGGTCTGTCCAGCGGCGCCAATGTGTTCACTCTCAAGGTCCCCAAGGCTGAGGAGGAGCGAGCATTGGTCTTCCTTGAGCGCTGCAAGGCTATCCTTGAGCAGGAGCCTGGACGACTGGTGCTGTGAGTTTATGAAAAGAAAAATATCCCTGTAATATATCGTTTTGTTGCTATAGACAATGGCTAGTAATTGCGCATGGGCGCACCTGTGGTATGATATGTCTACGCCTTTTCAGTGGTTTTGGCCAGATAGCTAGAACCAAACCCAATTATGAATCAAGTTTCGATGCCGGAAAGATAACTGCCCTTGACTTCCTTTTTATTCCCCGATGTTCAAAAATAGAACGCCGAGCAGGCCTTGTTTCTCTACACCGAATAAAGACCGCAGAGATGCTTCATCTACCGAAGAAGAGGAGCCTTCTCGTATGACATGCTGCTACCTTGATTGAATATACTCTGCTCCTGACTACAGTCAAGGGTCTAGGGGTAAACCAGCAACATTCGCAAGTGTCATGAAAGGACGTCGACCTGGAGTCTATGATTGCCAATACCCACGATATGTGCTAGTTGCCAAGAGTTGTACCGAACAAGACGTACTCTGGCTTGTTGTTTTTCTTGAAGAACATACAGCTCCCCATTATAATGTCCAAGCAATTGCCACTTCTGACCAGTTCTCTTGGATCAACTCTAGATTCTGGAATGGGTCCTGCTCCCCGATACTGTCAGCTCGGCAGTCCAGAGTTACTGACCCTTGGCACAATCAATGAAGGATCGACGGTCAGCTGAAAGTCGAGTCCAATCATCAATCAAACTGTATTGCGGCCTTGAACAGGAAATGCCTCAGGACCGAGCTGTAAGCTAGACCATATCATGAAAAGATCAGCATGTATGTATCAGTTGTGACGTGAATGAGTGAGTGTCTCATATCAGACAGGAAGCACTTTGGTCGATGTCAAACCTACAGTACAAGCAGCCATTCATTCATTCATGCAAGATATGGCAATAGTCTGTTGTCGCTTAGCCTGCCACCTTGCATACAGAGATGTTAGTCAGTGAGCTAACAGCCTCTTCCGCATTACGCGAGCGAGACCGGGGTTATGAGATGTTGATTGTTCAAAGTAGATTGTGGCATGCAAGTGTCTCGGAAGTTACCAACGGATCCAAGAATTCGGTCGAAGGACGATAACTCAGGCCCTCGATATCGAGAGTGGTACAAAATACCTGACCTAGTCCGATTCTGATGACATCGAGCGACATGACATTCTGCGGCCATTGCTAAAGAAGCCTAGACAGGGAGAAAAAGGAAACACTCTTCTCATCGTAAAAGGCTGGTCTTTTTGTCAGTCGGTATTGGCTGATGTGAAAAGGAACAACATCCTTGCAAATGCAGAGACCTAAACTAAGACATGCATTAGAAAGAGGAAGGAGAAAAGAGGGATACTGCCGTAGGTGTGGATGTGGATGTGGATGTGGTTGTGGAATGTTGATAGATGAAGAGGAGATATTGGCATTCGCTATATCGTTGCGGACAAAAGGATGACTAAGGAATAGAGCCATGTAAGTCTCACGGGAAGGAGCACGGGAAGGAGGTAACACGAGATCTTTATCTGCATTCGGGTTCTGTCATGTGGAAGGAACATTCGACCCCCATCGTTCTTTCTTCAGACTACCTACCTAGGTTGCTAGCTAATCTACTAGATGTGGGTAGGTGCGTCGTTTTCCTCCTTTCCCGTCTTCATCACCACGAGGCAACGGCAACAAACCTTCACTGATATCCGTCTGCACAAGGCATCCTTCAACACTTGGCACAAACATTTGCGAACCAACAGAAACATTTGTATGAATAATGAGCATTCAGGACTTCGCTCGGAGCTCCACACCACCAATATCGGATCGCTTAAGCAACGAAGACGTGTACCTCTTCCCTCACTCGACATCTCCAGCATTTACGTGTACCGAGTCCAGAAGAATCGACACGGGGCGATCGAGTTTTAGACTTGGGTTCATCGAGACAAGGTCCACACCATTCCAGGAGTCCTCTTCAACAGCATGTTTGTTTGAAGTCTCAGGTCTGCCCCTCACATTAACACTGCACGAGCATGGCCCCCCTTTTGAGCATAGAGATGCCAGGATCACCACGACCTGCAAAGAGGGGACTCGTCCCCATCTCAAGTTCCACCATGTATCCTCGTACGCCACATGTTTCTTACCAGCCTCTTAAGTTTGCATTTATTGCTTTCATCTAGTCACATAACAACAGCCAGCCCTTACCGTACAGTCGGGACGGCTTCTAGTTGGATGTTCTGAGCCACAAAGGTTCGCCTATATTCACAACATGGATAGAAGGAGTCCCTCGATCGCTGCGCAAGCTATTGAGTATACATTAGTACCCTGCTGCATGAGACTTGCTTCTCGACTCCATCTCCTTGCACACTAGCAATGCTATTCTGTTTCCAAAGGAGGACACTCTTTATAAAAGTCAAAGACCGCCCAGGACTTCCGCCAAACAGACGTACTTCACTATTCACATAATCTCGACACTCAATACGTCAGTATTGCAAATCGGGTTTAACCCAGGCTAAATATACTATCTTCGTTGTGAGACGCAGTAAGGAACATTCATACACTGCTTACACGGCTCTGACAAGTGTAGGTACCGAGCAATCGGCATTTCCCTGACTTGTCTGTCTTCTGATTTTGGGCCTGTTTCATGAAAATTGAAAGATCGACTTGGTCAAGGTCACTACTCGCCATACGTTTTGTCACCGTTCCTTACAGCAGAGAACTCATCTTGCAACTTTGAGTTCCCAATGGCGAACATCAAAGTTGCCTTGGACAAGAGGAAGAGGGTACCGAAAGCCTGCAACACCTGCAGACAACGCAAACAGAAAGTAAGTAAAGCACATTATTTAGCTTCGGGCCATTATTTCAGGTCTTGTTTGATGGACATTCACTTTGGCTATCAACCAAACCACCCTCCCCCACTATACGAGAGTCGATCACCCTGCACTTTCTTACCAACACGAGACGTTCGTGGGCATCAATAATATCAAAAGTTCTTTGCATCAAACGATAGTATGGCCAGACTGGGATAATAGTTGGTGCTTATACTGCAGAGTCTTTGGTCACTAACTTAACTGAATCATAGTGTGATGGCCAACAACCTTGCAAGGAATGCCGTAAACGATTGATGGAGTGCAAGTACCGACCGAGTATATCTAGCGAATCATTGAGTGACTCTACCGCGTCTTGCTCGCCTCCAAGACACAACTTAAACGGCCAGTTCCCCGAAGAAGCCGAAGGATTGGATACAACAGACACAAATGGAACGACAGCAGATCCATCTAGCATGAGCAAGCCGATAAGCGCAGAGGGAGACTACGGCTTTCGTATTGTCCCCACCTCAAAACCCGAGGAGTTTGGGAGACTCTCTCAGATAACATCGGATCGTCAGCAGCAAGCTTTACACCTTCCTCTGTTAACATCTCCAGTGTTTGCTGATTGCTCTGCTACCGAATCTCTTATAGCTCTCGCCAAGCAACATGTGAAGCAAGCGTCTGGATCCTCAGAATTCACGGCATCGAGTGTCGGGCCTGCCCTCCAGGAAGCCAGCCCTGCCCCTCCTTGCCCATCATGGCCGCCTGATTTGACCCAACACGCAGTCGACGAAATAGTGAAATCCTACTTCAACAATGTAAGTCTCTATATCCCCGTATCTGAAAAGTACAAGACATGAGTATATTTATCATGAGTTAAGACGCTTGGTTTCATCGACGTTATAAGCCATGAATCGGTCAATGCCATATTGAATCAAACATACAACCCGCAAAGCCATGTCTTGAACTCTGATCGCTGTCTCATCTATCTGATACTCGCGATTGGGCTCGCCCTTGACTCCAGTCCGACAGACAGAGCATTACAGGATCCCAATCTCAAAGAGCGATTTTTCACAAGCGCCGAGTTAATGCTTCGACCAAGTGAAACACGTGAAGGATCAGAGAGTCCCAATGGTGTTCCATGGGCTCTCCGGGCTCTTGTGTTGATGTCTTTCTACATGTTGTGCGTGTCTAGGCGACATATTGCACATGAATACTGTGGTAAGCCCCCCGTATCGTTTGCTTCGAAAGGAGCAATCCTAACTGTGCAATCTAGGGAGAGCAACTCGAATTGCTCACAAGTTCGGTATCCACCGAGGCAAAGAGACTGAACCCGAAAGCTCTTCTGATACTGGAGAGTGGCGAGTATCGAGGCGCAACGTTTGGCGAAGCCTCTTTATTCTTGATAGATTCCTTGCCGCTACGCTCGGCAGTCCCATGGCTATCCAAATCCAGTATACTGATGAGTCTCTTGTACTGAACAAAGGTACTTTACTTAATCCTGCGGTCGACGCATGCCGAATCATTGGCGGAACTATAAACTGGATATATTCGAGGTCGAGGTCCAATATATCGATGAAGGATGCGAAAATGTTGATCAGGCATCTCGACTCTCTTACAGACCCTGAAGTCGAAGGGCCCCTTTTCCTGGTACAAGCTTGTATACATCGTGTCCGCGCATTCCGCATCTATGCCGACATTCTTCTTTGTCGGCCATTCTTCTCTTTTCGCTACGTAGCCTCTACAGAAAAGCGCGAAGCATGGGACAATACTGAGCCACAGATCAACGAATTGTCTCGGAGATGCGTCTCGAAATCAATTCAGGCAATTAGCATACTCACGAAGAGCACATCAACTCTCCATATCGGCCCATTTGCCCCGTAAGTAAACATTGTTCGCCGTCCTTGATTCTTTACTGAACAGCTCCAGATGCATCTTGTCGGAAGCAACATGCGTGCTTCTATGCAGCATGTATGCCGGCATACACGTCACCACAGACCATATATCATTGGTAAAAGACGCTATAAAGGTTTTGAAGACGATGGCCAGGACGGATCCTCATGCGGAACATTCCACTTCGGTGCTCAGCATGTTTTTAAAAGACATCAGTCGCCGGGACCATGCCAGAGTTGCTAAGCCAAAGCATGAAGGACAAATATATCAGCCCAAGATGGAGCCTAACGCTGCATACGAATCCAGTCAATATCGCTCTCCTTTTTACACAACAACGCTGGTTGGTGCGGTACCTCCACAGGATAATCGACGAAGATCAACAGTCGAAGACCTTGCTGTCATCAGAAGAGAAAGCCGTGAGCATCCACACTCTTTCGCATCTATGTCTTTCCCCTTACGCATGGATAGTAGTGTATTTCAACCTCAACCTCCAACAGGGTACATACAGTATCCATGGTACGACCACAGTGGTGATATGGATATTGAAGAGTCACAGCGTGGGTGAGAGCTTGATGACCAGAAGTTCTGCCAAGGTGAAGCGCCAGTCCCTCGACAGGGTGTGGTCAACATTTTCATATATCCCGGTTTGCATTTGCCTATTTAAGAGCAAGGATGTTAGCATATAACGGAACATGCCTCACTGAATGAATTTCTGCTCCACAAGTTCGTTTACTACATAATAAGAAATACATTTCATCTGTGGCCTGTGACGAAGACATGGAATACAAATCATTCTCGTAAACGATGCTTTTCAATGGTTTTGAGTCCGCTATGAGCAGTACACGAAATGAATTGATAGCGCGATAGTTGGGTGTGATTAGTGCTCAGGATACTCATCAGTCACAATTCCTACGACATTCTTGTGTGGTTATCAATGTAGTTGTTCATCGCTTTTCACAAGTCGAAGACTCTCGCTAACTGCGATTAGAGGTAACTGGAGAGTACGAGAGTACCTGTAACATTACTTACACGATGCATGCGAAATTCCTTCGCGATGTATCACATTCTTCAATAACCGATTTTCTACCCGGTCGCCACTATGCACCAAGAAGGTCATGCTTGCGTGGTCAGACATTTATGCATGTTTGTCCGATCTCATTCGTAAGGCTCATGCAAGCAACTCAACGTACATAATAAGAGAAAATGAAGGAGCTAGCTACCCTTGGTTCCCGGTACGTGGATTCGTTCCCTTGACAAGTCACACGCTGTAAAATATGCAAGATGGCAGTAGTTGTCACAGCGAGCTAGGTTCACAACGCTATGAGCTATTCCGTACAGGATTATAGCATATAGTCTCCTGCGTTACTGTGAAACACACCGACATATGTGTAGTCTACTACTCACTTTTTTCGTACAAGGTCCTAGTCTAGCTCGGCTTTGAACTTGCGGGCGGCGGGCTTATTGTCCAGTTGCATGACAGGCGCCACGTCGCATCCGACTGGCCCTGTTTCATTTCATGGTGTTTACATATGTTCAGCTACTCAGGGGCCAAGATGTCTGACTCGAAACCGAAAGGCATCAGCCACCAACAAACATAAACCAAATGTGCAGTGTTGTACTCTCTCTCAATATAGTCTACAATACAACAACCCCCCCTTCATGTGCACATCAAGCACCCCGTAATCACCAGCTCTTAGGCCCGAACCGCCCTCCCTCGGCGACATGGGCTTGTATCGCTGTACCCTGGACATCCATGGTCGAGGATACAATGTCGTTGCCCCACCAGCTTGGCGGATCTATACCATGCAGGGTGAAGGCAAAGAAGATGAACAATGTCGCAAGGGCGAGCCCAAGATCGAGTGCTGACGACGTCAGGAAGTTGAGTCTCGACCACCATCTGAAGTGGCGCTTCTTGACCCAGAACTGGAAGATGAAGCCGACAGCACCCCACGAAAGGTAGTTGAGTGGTGTTGCAGGAGGCATAGCCCCCGCGCCCCCAAAGATTAGAGGCGCCATGAGGAATCGCACTGGAGACTTAGGCCTACGCTTGGCCAAGAAGTAGATGACTACGGGAGTGATGGCACCAATGATGAAGAAGACGAACAGGCCAGAGTAGACTTGGCCAGGTGAGAACATACGGGCAGGTCCGAGGAGGCCCCAGATGATGGAGGCTGCAAAACATACATTAGATCAGAAACGTTTTAGACTCGGCATTACACTTACCAGCGAAGAAGACGCGACCACCAGGACACGTAAAGTGGTCAACCTGGTGTTGCTCACAGACATCGGGGATATTATTCAGAGACAGATTCAGAACGATGATCTGAATAAAGCACGAGAATGTTGTGGCAACAACTTGAGACAGGAACATGGTTCGAGGAGGGATTTTCATGTAGTGTCCAAACTTCAAGTCCGAGACAAAGCGAAGAGATTGCGCCCTGTAGGGTGTGAGCATGAGTGTTGGTCTCCGAGGTTTCGGAGAGTTGAAGGACGGGGAATTGAGACTTACATCGTGATATACCCATATGTTTTGAAACTAGTTTAAGTCGGCGTAAGCTGAACGAGATCACGGACGAGGTGGAAGGGGGGCGAAACATGTTGATACTCACATCATCAGAGCCAGTGGCCGACCTGGTTGAAGGTACCCATAGATGAACTCTGTCAGGACGTTCAATCCAATTTGAGTGTTTGTCACAGCTTGTATAATGCCTATAGGAAGAGCGAATCCAAAAGAGATTGCAATAGCGAGTAGAAAAGCCCACCAGGAAAGATTGGTAGGATAGCCAAGGACTGTATAGAATCCAATCAAGAGCATCTGCATTTCTCATCAGCCGAGTATGCATAGAGGAATCAAGCTTAGAAACTCACAATAGCGAAAAGCGACATGTACCACCAAGTAGGCGCTTCCTTGTACTTTCTCATGAGTTTCATGTGGATATCAGGCTTCTCATTTGTACTATTCCTCCATTGCTGCCAAATCTGCTTTCCGTTGTGTAGATAAGTGTAAACGACGAGTGAGGATATAGCAGCAAAGGAAAGGCCGTAAGAGATGGCAAAAGTTGTACTTGACTTGTCAGCTTCTGTCTGTAATACACTAGTGGGTTTATCGTACCTAATGAATAGGGGTGAGTAGTTCTTGTACGCCTCTTCGTTCAGTGTGAAGTCTTTTGTGAGGATTCGAGTGGTGTTGTAGCGAGCTCCGGTATTATCGTATGTACTCGAGTCGCTCATTGGCAAGTACTCGCCGTACCATGCTCCTCCGTAGTGAAGAAAAGATGATCCTATGACGAAGAAGACTACGACACCGATAAGAGTGTTGGCGATGGCATGCCTATTCACGATCAACACAGTCATAACGTTAAGAGATCAATACGTGTTGCACATACCAAGGTGGGATGAGCGGCGAGCCAACGTATCCTGCAATTTGGGTCCAATCGAAAGTAATAGGAAGAAGAGACAGTCCAGTCTGACCTCCGAATAACTGATTGACAACAGGATTCTGGGGAGCCATCCAAGTCGCTACAGCGAAGATACTCAGGAACTGAGCCAGAAACCCCGGGATGAAGTAGTAGAAAAAGGAACATGCTGTTACAATAACAAACCATTTGTATCTGTGCATTGTACCTCCCAAAATACTGGGATCTGGAGCTTCGTTTCTCTCATACATGGCATTCATGAGAGTGACACCAGCAAGATTCTCGGGCCAGATCATAGATGCGGGATACACTTAGACGAGACAATAAGCAAAAGAATTGGAATCAAAAGTCAGTGAAACTTACCCAAGAACTTTCGAAGCATGCCTGCGATACCATAGCCTACCGATTGGGTCGATATGGTCAACAGAAGCTGAAACACAATGCCAAAGTCCTGCTTGTAGAATACGAGTTGCGCCAGGATGATGTCGGTAGCATATGCCACCGAGAACGAGACACTTGCCATTACAACGATGATGGCATGTTCCTTTACGTTGAAGGGTCCAGGATTCAGAGTCCATGTGATGCCAAAAGTGGTAAACTCTCGTTCTGGCACAAACTTGGCCCAGCCATGACCCATTGGCCATGCTACGATTTGGGCGATGAGAGGACCGATGCTGATGGACGGTTGGCGAAGAGAGAATAGTGTATTCATGGAAGCGCCCACGACGACAAGGAGCATCCCGATAGTCCATGCCCGTACTGTATTGCACGGAAGATCTTCATCAAAGTTGCGCACCGCAGCCCGAACTTCAGGAAAGGGCGAGTTCTCTTCTTCCTCGTCCTCGTCTTCAGCATCGCCATCCTTGATCAAAGCCGCTTCATCGTCAGACTCTCCCGAGTTCTTTTTTCTCGTCTCATACTCGCGAGGGAGATTTGGATCCATGAGAAGCTCATACTCTTCGCCTTGGTCATCTTCGTCGTCATTGCGTGCTCCAGTAGCTGCCCATTCATGAAGACGATGTTTGAGATTATCCGATGATGAGTCTTCGACTTCCAATGATGTTGAGAGTCGCCCACTGGGACCTGCTATGCTTTGGCCGACAGGTTCGGTTGGTCGTGCCGACCCTGGCTTCTGTTTTTCAGGCATTTGAAGCTTGGCTTGCCTTTTTTGGATGTTGTTGGTTGCAGTGAAGATCGAGTAGGCCTGAAGATCGCCTTTTCGCAATCTAGACTTTTCCCTCGATCTGAAATCACAAATCTCCTATATTCAAGGATGCCACTCGGCTAAGGGGGTGATATCTCGTCTGATGTGAGCACAGCTTCACCTCGAAGGAATGACTACTGGCTTCGAAATCAATGCAACGGTCGAGCAAACAATGAATGGCTGGTAGCACGAGAGAGTTCTATATGAAAAATAAAAGAGTCGCAGGACAGTGGCTATAATAAGAGGAGATATCAAATGGATGTTGTTGTATGAGATTCGTTTCGTGTCCTTTGTTGTTTTGTGGCGTCTATTCAAGCCTGGAGTCGATCACATCCCTGTAAACGAATGCGGGATGATATATTTATATGTTGTTGGCTCAATTCATGAGACCAAGTATGTATATTGTTTGCACCAAGAGAAAAGAATGGGAGGTTACTTGGAATGTTGTTGGAGGCTTATCGTGAGAATATATCGAGGGATGTACCCTAGCTACCGTACCTGCCTCCTGTATGTCCGTGTACCTAGGTATGCGTCTCAAGATCTAGCGCTAAACCATAAGTGGAGATTCTTGAACCTGGCATATTTGACATGACTTTTACAACCATTTTCTCCCATATCCAATAACACCTCATTCTTATATCAATCGGATAAATCTCGTCTTATTTCTTTTCGGCATGGTATTATAATGCGCCGAGTAGTAGTGACGGGCCTCGGGGCCATTACGCCTTTGGGAGTAGGTGTAAAACGAACCTGGTCCCGGCTTCTCAATGGCGAATGCGGAATCGTCAGTGTCGCAGACCTCGAACCTCAGGCGCGATGGAAAGAGTTGACGAGTACAGTCTCTGGGTTAGTGCCCAGTGGCGAGGGAGAAGGGCTATGGAAAGCCTCAGATTGGCTCAGTCCAAATGAGCAAAGAAGGATGTCAAAGTTTACACAATATGCCATCGCTGCTAGCGATATGGCTCTCAAAGATGCGGGATGGGAACCAAAAAGCGAACAAGAACTGGAAGCAACTGGCGTTTGCCTAGGGAGTGGTATTGGAAATCTGGATGAGATTTATGACACCAGTTTAGTGCACCATAAAGATGTAAGAGTTTACTCCAATCAGGTCTGAGCCGGTGCTAAATATGTGACAGGGCTATAAGAAGGTATCGCCGCTGTTCGTACCCAAGATCTTGATCAACATGGCTGCTGGCCACATAGCCATGAAATACGGCTTTCACGGACCTAATCATGCAGCGACGACGGCTTGCACGACTGGCGCACACTCAATAGGAGATGCATCACGCTTCATCACTATGGGAGACGCCGATGTCATGATCGCAGGAGGCTCGGAATCGTGCATTCATCCCCTGACCTTTGCGGGCTTTGGCAGGGCGAGATCCCTATCAACAGCGTACAACAACAGCCCTACAGCAAGCTGTCGTCCATTTGACGCCGACCGTAACGGATTTGTTGTCTCTGAGGGTGCTGCAGTGCTGATCCTAGAAGAGTTGGAGCACGCCAAAGCGCGAGGAGCGCGCATCTATGCAGAGATCAAAGGCTATGGCTGCAGTGGTGACGCTCATCATATGACAGCGCCGCGGGAAGATGGACACGGTGCATTTCTTGCAATGAAGAAGGCCCTGAAGAATGCTGGAATTAAGCCTTCACAGGTTGACTATATCAACGCGCACGCAACAGCGACTAGTGTTGGAGATGTGGCAGAGACGTCAGCTATTAGAAGGCTCATGCTGGGCGAAGAGGGACATCAAAAAGAGTCGGATATCACAGTCAGCAGCACAAAAGGTGCAGTTGGACATTTGCTGGGTGCTGCCGGGGCCATCGAAGCTATGTTCTCCGTCCTCACCATTCACCAGGTATGTGACCCCCTATAAAATAGCGCCTATAATTACTGACGATTCATAGGGAGTTGTGCCTGCGACGTTGAATCTGCAGAAGCCAGACGTTGGTGCTGCATTTAATTTTGTACCGAAAGAGGCACAGGAAAAGGAAGTTGGCGTGGCTGTATCAAACAGTTTTGGATTTGGTGGCACGAATAGTTCATTAATATTTTCCAAACACTTATGAATGAGAAAAATACCCAAAATAGTAACTGTACTCTCAACTTCAATGATCATGTGAAGCCTCAGTGAAGGCATCGTGTAGTATAAGTATAGTACACAGTGCCCCTCGCACCAAGGTTCCCCCACTGCCGATATATACCCGCCAGCCTATCATAGGCCAAACAATTTCTATACTATCAAAAAGATCAGTTCGTCATGACCTGGTGCATGACGTGAAGACTTCCAAAAGCTTCCCTTTGTGCAGTCTTTCAGGCTTCCTCAAGCCAGTTTCCCTCTCTAAAATAAACCTCAAAACAAACCCGAACCCAAATCATGGCCTGCGAATCTTGTAGAACCCAGGCCCGCTCCGTCCTCCGGGCCGCAATGCGAGCTGGCGCATCACGAGCCGCTGCGCCCACAAGAAACTTTTTGCCGCCCGCTGCAGCTATTTTTTCTCGACGAAATTTCAGCAATTCGAGTTCGAGGAGCCTTCTTCAGGGTATCGGAAAGTCTATGGCTGAGCCCTATCGTGTGCTGGGCGCTACGGAGCAGTTGTTCAAGGCTTCGTCCAAGGCGGCTGATTACCATATTACTGAGAAGGAGCGCAAGGAGGACAAAGTGACGCTTGCCGAGGACGGAGAAGAGATTGGACATTCTCTAAGCCCTGAGAGTCCATGGCATCATAGTATGTTTTGATCCAAGCTAAGAATGTTGTTAAAAAGTGCTAACCGTGTAACTTGCAACAGTCTTCAAGCTTCCTCCCACCTTCAGCACCTGGTCCCACGTTACTATGCTTCACCTCTACCTAATCAATACCCGAATACGCTGCTTCGATCGCGAGGGCTTTCACAACTGGCAGCACCAGCTCACAGACCACTTTTTCTTCGAGTGTGAGAAGAAGATGCACATCGACCATCACATCACATCGAGCGCCCTGCGACAGCGATACCTCAAGGACATCTTTGTCCAGTGGCGCGGCCTTCTCCTGGCTTACGACGAGGGTCTTATCAAGGGCGATGCGATGCTGGCCAGCGCCATCTGGCGAAACTTGTTCAAGGGTTCACCTGATGCGGACCCTAGAGCTCTGCTTGCCATTGTGGGATGGATGCGATCGACACTGCTCCAATTTGAGGCTGTCTCAGATAACAACCTTCCTGCGCAATTACCAGTGATCATGGCGAAGCCGGTGGATGTCTTCTGGACAAGGTTGGAGCAACAGCTTGGGGGGCAGCAGGAGGATAGCGTTCCTGCGGCAGAGCCTGTAAAGGAGGCAGAGGCTTTACCAACAGAGGCGGCCAAGGTGTCAACGAACTAAATTATGAGCGGGATGATGTGTATGTATTATTGTACGATGTGTATTATTAGAACGGTTTGGTTGAGCTACTAAAAACACATGAGACACAACAATGACAAAAGCATTTATGAGTATATAACACATACATGAGTACTGTCTAGCAACAGATGAATTTCCTATCATCCTCATCACAATACCGAGAAGGTTTCTCCAAAAGCCCTCCCATCATATTAACTTAGATATACCCCCAATTACAACTTTGAGGGTGGCAAAATCTGAACATCTTGGAAGGGAACTCCCAAGAACCTATAAATATGGTTGAATCTGCGTAACCAGTCAATAAAGCCCTCGATCACACTGAAAAGGGTTATCTTACCTGTCACTTCCAAAGAACGCCTCCGACTTGCCCTCTCCATTCGTCGCCACCAGCCACGGCGCTCCAAAGGCACCTTTCTTCAGCGCCTCACCAGTCATCTCCTTAACTCTCTCCTTCATACCCTCTCTTCCCTTCATGATTTTCTCAACATCCTCATTAGAGAATAATTTCTTATCGCTGCCTCCGTCGAGTTCGTCGGACGCTTCCTTAAGCGCTGCAATAAGATTCGCGTCCTCGGCAAGGTTGACATGAGGAGGCATCCAGATCTTATCAAACAGAAATCGAATAGCAGCCAGGAATGTTTCCTCTGGGTAATTTTCCTTGATGAAGTGCAGAGCGCGGAGAGGCGAGATGGTCTTTGCGACAGCGAGAAGATCAGGTGGTGAGCCTTTGTAAGGAGCCGAGAGTCTCTCAGCGGAGCGACGACTGTCTATGGCTAGATACTTGGACTTTGCAGGAAGTACCCAAGGAGGTTTGTTTCCTGGTATATGGTGAGATGAGTGTCTTGCTTGGTTGTTGGATGAAGTATACCTGATTCGTTCATGATGCCGCCTATGAAGACAGGGATGAAACTGGTCATAGGTCAGTATCGAATAGGTTATCGAATAATTTTTGACATACTTTACTTGAACACCATGAGCAGCCAATTTACTCATGTTCCGTCGCAGTTCTATGAAGCCGACATAGCTGTAGAAAGACACTTGTATTTGTCAGTTTGATCTGTGAAATAGATGATTGTTGACTCACCAATGTCCACATAACAATCAATACGTCCACTCATCTTGAGAATATTTGTTTGGGTTTTAAAGATGGATGAAGGAAATGATATTAATAGTAGATATTTGTATGTACAAGTTCAAGAGGGAGTGACCCAGGCTTCGGTCCCCCGTGTTATTGTAGTGTGGGGTTGCCGAGGCTAATCTAATCCACCCCCGGATCCTCCGACTTAGACCCTGGAAGTTGGATCTATAATCAATCATTCACCATGAATCCCTACCAAGTAAACAAACTCATAGAATAATCAGTCACGATCATGGTTTCGAAAAAGCCTGTCGCTCTAATTGTTGGCGCCTCCAGAGGTATCGGTCGCCAAGTCGCCATCGACATCGCATCTAATGGCTACGCCGGTTCGTACAATATCCTCCATTATCTTACACATTCATACTAACATGAGATTGAAGTCGTTGTCGCGGCAAAGACTGCCAGTGACCCTTCAAATCTGCCATCACCTTTTCCACCAAATCCAAATTCATCTGCCTCGACAATCACAACCGTCGCTCATGAAATCACTTTAGCAGGAGGTGATGCTACAGCTATTCAAGTAGACGTTCGCTATCCCGAGAGCATAGACTCATTGATCTCGCAAACCATTTCTGTAAGTCTGGTCTCACAAATAACTCCCTTGCTCCAGTTCATCACTGATACATACCATCAGACCTACGGCCGTTTAGATGTCCTCGTCTACAACTCAGGTGCTATATTCTGGGCACCAGTCTCATCAACACCCCTCAAACGCTTCCAGCTCATGCAGCGTGTTAACCCAGAAGGACTATATGCAGTCATTCAAGCTTCTCTCCCCCATCTTTCTTCCGCAGGTCGTATCGTGGTTGTCAGTCCGCCTATCTACAGCCGTTTCTTCCGTGGTAAAACAGCTTATGCCATGGGCAAAGTTGCTATGAGCGTCCTTACAAAAGGTCTTGCGATAGACTTTGAACGTGAAGGGAAGAATGATATGGCTATTACCTCTATATGGCCGGCTGTGGTACGTTGAACAATACACTATGAGTACCAGGGAGTATACTGACATCAATCTAGGCTATTGAGTCTGCTGCTACAGATCAATTCACTCGCAAGAACCCAGAAGAAGCTAACGACCTACGAAAAGCCACAATCTTCTCTGACGCCGTCCTCGCCATCCTCAAAGCCTCTCCTTCCGTGGTCAATGGCGAACTACTACTAGATGAAGATTTCCTACGTGAACATGCAGGCGTGACAGATTTTTCCAAATACAACGTCGTCCCAGGCACTACACCACGTAGAATCATGCCTAAATCTCTTCCAGACTTGACAGTAGCAGAGCAGGCAGATGAGGGCAAAAAGTACGACAGCACAAAGGATAGAGCCAGACTGTAGGATTATTCACAATCGCTATGTTTTTAACATTTGTAGGAAAAGGAGACCGTTGTAGGTAGCTACATGAATGATATCTTCTACAAAAACAAACACGTCTAATACTGCCTTGGCAGAGCCGCGTTCCCAAAACTCCTAGACATGATTACAAAAGTACACCCAACTCTTTGAAGCCTCCTTTCCATTCCATTCCGTCCCTCGACATGTACAAAGAAAAATACCTCTAGCTTAGCAGTTCATTCGGCTTCCAGGGCTAATAATCGGGGGCCTGGCTGGCTGGTGCGACCCCTTGCATCAGCTCAATATCGTCCATTGACCTATTGAACGCAGCCATGACCTGGTCTATAGCGTTACTGCGGTTCCACTCATTTCTCGTGCGCCAAATCTCATCCATGAGATCACGGTTGATCTGTTCGAGCTGTTCGATAGTACAACCACTAGTTGCATCTGTCACTCTATTCAAGATTCCTTCCACTTCGCCCATTGTCAGTGGCTGAGAAGCCGAAGTTGATGAGCCCGATTGGCGTGCAGATTGCTCATCGGAAAGATGGTCGTTCAGTATGCTCGCCATGCCACCTATGCTCTGAGCCTTGAAACCCAACGATGTTCTGGCAGAAGAGGGACTGTCAGAAATATTGGAGATTTGCGTGTGAGCGCCACCTGCGGCTCCTGCTGGCGGCTGTGAGTGCAACCAGGAGTCGTCTTCCAAAATGTTGTGCCCAGCTTCAATCAGTGTGTCGGGAATATCAGCCTGACTATCATCCTCAACGCCTCGGCTCTCAGCATGAGCACCGTTAGTCATCTGACTAAAGTCTGATGAGCGATGTGTCGAAGGGTCCGATGTTTTAGTTGTGGATGCCTCGTTAATGACAGCTGAGGGCGAAACTCCTGGTGGCAATGTTGTCACCACTGACTTTTGCGATATTTGTGTCTGGGCTGCACTGGGTTGGTCGTGAGATCTTGGTGGAGGTCCCATTTCCGGAATCGCTTGTGTATCATTGTCGAGGCCGCTCATTTGAGTGTCCTCCCCAATCGTGTTAATGATTCCATTGCTATGAAGCTGTAAATCCTGACCTGAGGTGCCATGACCGTTTGAGAGCGGGCTTCTAACTTGGAACCTTGCAGTTGTTCTTGATCCTGGAACTACTACTCCGAGGGTAACAGGTCCCTGAGAATCGCTATCATTGCCGCCAAGATCGGACTGGACACGGTCCACGAGTGATTGCATGGCTTTTCGTTTTCGCTCCTTCTCGGTAGCATCCTTGGCCCGTTGGATTTGACGTCGGTATAGTCCTTCCCAGTCAACTTGAGATGTTGTGTTTTCGATACTAGCGACATCAACTTCAACGTTGCTGAGAAGTTCATTGGCCTTGAGAGTTCGTTCCTTATCCCCAATGTTTTTCGCATCCTTTGCAAGAGCCTTAATATCGAAAAGGAAATCTTTGGGTCGGGCGTAGAAACCGTTCGACAAGCGCTCCTCGATAGTAGTAGTCTCGAGGTTATAATAACACTTGCCAGTCGCAGTGTCTCGAAGGACATCATTGTCGTACTTGTCCTTAACGATCTCATATGGTCGGAGTTGGCCGGCTTCAATATCTGGTCGTACGAAGTTGGGTTCCGACTCGGCGAAGAGGTATTCGATCTGAGCAGGGGAGATGACAGGCTGCCTGAATTTCTTGTACTTTCTATTGATCTGATCCATGATTGGTTGAAGCTGGATCTTGAGGGCGTTGAGCAGCTGGTGGTCTCTCTTCTGTGCCGCCTTCATATCCGCCTTGGTGGGAGGAGGAGGCTCGATGGGAGGGGCAACAGGAAGCTCTTCAAGAACTCTCTTTTTGCGGTTCTCGGGGTCAGGGAACTCGCGCGGCTTCTTCTTAGCATACTGCAGCGTGGTGCTGAAATATTCCATGCGGCATTCCTACGTGAGTTAGCACACAGCATCACTGGCCAAGCAAGCATGACTTACCTTGCTGGGGCTGTTGATCCTCATTTGGTTTTTGGCCGAGAATCCAAACAAGTCGCGAAGAAGCTCGCCAGGAAGATCATCCTTTTCACCCTCTGCAGTAGCCAAAACAAGGACTGGGTCGGTAGGTGCAATGGAGCGTAGCATAGTCTTGAAAGTAGTGAGAGCAAGGGTGTTGTGCAGCGCTGCATACCAGGCTTCAATGTTGGGAATGTAGATAACACTGGGCTTGTGCCTCCTGACTTCTGTAAAAAGACCAACAATTACCTGTTCCATAGCCTAATATATGTAAGTATGTGACAGCTTTTGAGAAAGAACCAAACTTACCCTCCCGTCGGTCAAGATACTGGGCAGATCAAAGTTCTGGACATGAACACCCTCAAAATAGTGAAGAATGGCAGACGAGAGATAATTGTGGCCCATGCCACTCTGGCCATAGATGAGGAATCTAGGGCGGAACACTCTAGATCGCTCAAATTCTTGATGCATAGCTTCTCTGCCAAAACCATGATCATCGTCATCAAACTGCTCATACATAGCTTCTTGAAGGGCTGTCAACTTCTTCTTGCGGGGCAGGAGGCCATCGAGAGCCGACTTTGCAATTGTCAGTTGATCCCGGAGTAGAGGTTCTATCGACTTAGGCAGAGGCTTGGCGCCCGATGTTGCTGATCGCTCGGACGAAGGAATGAGCTTCTTGATAGACAACATGAAGTCGGTTGCATGAACAGCGATTTTTGAGGGATCAACGACCAGCTTCTCTTTGGAGGCGTAAATCTGGGGATACGTTCGTTGAATGGCATTGAGAGCAGCTTCTGTGCAAAGAGCTCGTAGATCAGCACCACCATAACCCTTCGTGTTCTCGGCCAAGGAGTCCTTGAACTGGTCTGAAAGTCCCCAATCTGTAGTGTGAATGTTGAGGATTGATTTTCGTCCCTCGATATCAGGCAGAGGGAAGTAGAACTCGCGGTCAAATCGACCAGGTCGACGAAGCGCAGGGTCAATATTGTCCGGGCGATTGGTGGCACCAATAACAATTACCTGGCCACGACCATCCATACCATCCATCAAAGCCAAAAGTGTCGAGACAATGGAGGCGTGGATCTGTTCCTGCTTGCTGGATCGAACAGGGGCGAGGCCATCAATCTCATCGAAGAAGATAATACTTGGCTGAGTTCTCCGCGCCTCTTCGAACAGCAGACGAAGCTGCTTCTCGGCTTCACCTACCCATTTACTCAGGGCGTCGGCACCCTTTCGCATATAGAAGGAGATCTTTCGGCCGCCAGAGCCAACCGAATTGGCTAAGGCTCGAGCAAGCAATGTTTTACCTGTTCCGGGAGGACCATGGAACAGGACACCGCGTGGAGGAGTAACGTGGAATCGGGTGAAGAGCTCGGGGTACAGCAATGGCAGCTGCACCATTTCCTTCAGCTGATCGATATGTCCTTGAAGACCGCCAACCTTGCTGAAGTCGACATTCAAGTCAACACCCAAAGGATCAGCATCTGCAAGAGCCTTGCGATCCTTAATCTTGCCGACGTTGGGTGCTGCACCAGCGCCCTCCAAGTTCATACCAGGTGCACCAGGAAGCAAACCACCAGGAGCAGCTGCAGACGTTGGGGTCATACCAATATTACCGGCTACACTAGAGCGATGGACCATCTCGTCGTCACTGCTGTCTGAATCAACTCCACCAGCTGCACCAGTGCCCCAAGGCCCGTTAAGAAGGGCCCCGCCACCGCCGCCTCCTCCGAATGGTCCAAATGTGGTGTTGAGGCTGCGCTCCCAACCTTGCGTGGCACCTCCTCGTCCTCTTCGCGCCCGCGGTTGCGCTGTGGGCGCCTCCGCTTCTTCTTCCTCAATGTTAGCTGAGGTGAGAGGCGGCATGTAATAGTTGACGCGTGTTCTTGCTCGTCGAGTGTTTTCTTGGTAAACGATAGGTGACTCTTTCCTTGGACGACGACGACGAGAACGCGAGTCCTGCCTAAGTTCTCGAGCCTCTTCATTCAATTCATCCAAGTCAAATTCAGGTTCTTCGTCTCCAGAATCTCCACCGCGGCGTGATCTGGCAGGTCGAGAGCGTCGGCCCCGAGGAACAGGGCTATCGACATCATCGACATCTTGAGGGTGGGGTTTCTCTGCACCAGAAGCCTCTGCGTCGTCGGATTCGTCGCCAGGCTCAAAGTCGCTGCTGACCTCTTGGGACTTCTTGCTAGATTTGCGAGTCAAGCGACGGGATTTCCTAGGAGCAGCATCGGATTCAGCTTCTTCTGGTTGGGTGGAGGCATCGGCGCGGGATCCACGAGTCCTACGCGTAATAGGCACATCGTCCTCGTCGTCGTCCTCTTCTACCGTCTGCACGGGAGCATCTTCACCGGGTGCATCTTGATCGGCAGCGTCTCGCATCTCTTGATCAACGACCTCTTCCTTTGGAATCTCTGGAGGGTCATTGGCCAGTTCATCTGGCTCATCAGCTTCTCGAACTTCCTTGAAGCTGCTCTCCTGGGTGGCCTCCTGAATCGTTTCGGGGGCCTTGTTTAGGCCCTTCAAACCTCGCGTGGCTCTCGTGCTCCGTGCGAATGTCTCAGGACTTCTACTCCGTGAGTCTCGTGACGGGATAGCGTGTTTCCCAGAGTTAGAAAGTTCCAAGAATTCTTCGGCCTCTTCTGTATGAGCCCGGGTCATCCTACGAGGCGCGGGCAACTTGTTGTTGCTGAGTTTCAGCTTGACAACTCTAGATCTGGTTGACCTGACAGGCTCCTCGACAGGCTCTCCCTCAGCGTCATCCTCTTTGACGTCTTGGTCTTCTTCAGGCTTGACATCGTCGTTGGCAGCATTATCAGAGTCCTCGCCACTAGCTGATTCGGGACTGCTTTCGTAGTAGGTGTTGTGCTGGGTGGCAGCTTTCCTGGCACGACGACCAGCTGCGTTCATGGTCGCTTCCTCGTCGTCCTCTTCTTCATCGTCGTCGTCGAAGAAGTCTTCCTCGTTGCTATCGGAGACTTCATCCTCGTCGTCGTCAATATCCGAACCACCGTATCCATTTTTGCGTCGGCGACCGGGTCTTCCACTTCGGGAACGACCGCTCTTCTTGTTGGTCTTTCGAGGCGGTCCAACTTCCGTAGGGTCAAAGTTTTCATCTTCGGGGTCTGATTTATTGGGGTCAAAGTCCTCGAGGACTCTCTTCCGCTTGCTAACCATGGTTGTCGGGTCGGTATATTGCGGGTTGTCGTGGTCAGGATAGGCGGTAGAAGTAATCGAGCTTTGCGATTCTGTGAACAAAAAAGGGATGTCAGTAAGGGATACTTAGCGCGATCAGGAACCGGAGCCATGGACGCAAGGGCTGCAATGGATTAAACTGAACAATATTGCTTTGGTCGATTGTTTTCGTTGCGAGCTTACCTTTTACATGCGTCTTGTGCACGATATCACGTTGAGTCGTGCATGGGCGGCGTGAAGGCACTCAAAGATGTGGCTTACAGCGCGCTCAGGATCGGCGCAAAAGCGTCGGGGGAATTATCAACCCAAACAACCAAACAGTGCACTGCTGGTAAGTGCGTCGGGCTATTATTGGCGATGAAAATGATACAGACGCGGTCAAAAAAGGAGAAGGATGTTTGATGAAGTAGTTTCGCGTTCGTTCATTGTTGGAAGTTGAGGTCGCGCCAAACCCAACCCGCAGTGAAAACAACTGTGGGTCTGGACGCCCTGAGCTGTGATTGGTTGGCTACCGCAAAACACCATGAGATTAATCGAGATGCAAAGCCGTTTCAGTTTGGGAATGAATTACAAGAAAAACGATCAATACTTGACATGACTTACGATAAGTCTTTTTGGGGTTTTTTTACATCGATTAGATCAACTTTTGTCTCCAGATTCGTTTTTTCCAGGTCTCAACGCGTCTCGAGCCATTTCGCACATTCAATTCCTAATCTCATTTTCACGAATTCCATTAACTCAATCTTGACTTACACGAGCTCAGTTCAGGGGTTCTCATCGGAGCCAGAGCTCGAGGTCAACATTCAAGCTCCATAGGGCTGATGGTTGACAACCGGCAGCATGCAGCAGCTCCACAGACGGTTAATCTTCGGGGTTTTGCGATGACCTTGTTTGCTGCCTTGGGATTCAGGCAGAAGTTCACAATATTAGATCTATGTAGATAAACTTTACTATACGAACAAGACTTATCTGTCCAGTAATATTCGTACGAACCTATAGAGATGCTAGAGGGTATTGTTGTTATGATCTTGCATATGTATTCTCGTATTATTAGGCCACCTATACACAATGTCACCTGGCGATGGGCGTGGATAACACCGAGCATCTTGTTACCCAGGTGAGTGTAAATTCTCATGGCCACTTAACCACGTCAGCAGTTCGTTATGCTATGAATAGACTGAAGATCGCGCATAATATCTGCAGATCTGGAAAGAATCATCATTCGTTTCCACGTAAAAAGTAAAACTCTTGTTCAAGGGGGCATCAGCTGTTGCCCACGTAACCTACCCTATTCCTCCGACCTACCAAGAAAAGTCTGAATGATGAATCAACATGCCTCTATTCCCGGACCCTATTTTAAACATTTCGTCCTTCGTCGTACAGTCCAGTCCAAACGGATGACTCGGCAAGCCCACTTTTGCCTCAAGTCAAGGACAAGCATTGGCATGATTACATACCTTCGAGCCTTGGCACCTGTGGCCTCGCCAAGACAGACGCGTAATGTGAACGAGCGTCGTCTCGAAACCGAGCATCGATCATCTCATCTAGTATCAGTACCGAGGATCAAGCTATTTTTTTCAATATGTCGTACAATCAGGGTAGTCACTAAGTTAAGCCAATTATAGAAGTAATAGTAGTGTATGTATGTATGTATGTATGTATGTATGTATGTATGTATGTATGTATGTATCTGATTCATGGACTCGTTACGAATATTGCTACACAGAATGTAATCATACAAAAAAGTCGTCTCTCGTGGTACAGTCTTCCCACTGATCATCCTCATTCTCGTCTCTCACCCCTTCCCCAAATGGGTATCTATTGCGTCTGGTTGGTC